>OZJO01006355.1:0-12335 GCA_900406225.1 Acrobeloides nanus
AAATTGCTCCATCTCCAAAACTACGCAGTTTTGACTAGGAGTTGTATATACAAAAAATGAAGTAGAATTCACCAGCTGTCCAACGACACCAAAATCGTTGGATATGGATTTAGCTGGCCAGAGATATGCCCACTTGAAGTTTGACCTAAAGTTCAAAAGGCCGACCTGCCGTACAGGGGTACCAAAAAGTCGGATTCAAAAACGGACTTCAGATTCGTGTTCAGCGACCCCGAAAACCTAGGGTATACCACGGTTTCAAAAATTGATTCGAATTTTCGTTACTATGGCCACCCCAGGTTCGACATTTCGGGACATCGTCTCTTAAACACATAAAACTATAAAAGGATAAGCTAGGAATAAGCTTGAGCTGGAAGCCAAGAGCCAACCATTCAGGATGTCTGAGCGAAGTATCAATGAGAGTCTTCTGAGCGAAGATCAATGAGAAAAATTGACATTTTTCATCCTTTTTCACCAAAAATCGTCAATTTCAGAGCATTTTCATCTTTTGAGAAAATCATGGCGTATCCATTTGGGAAACCATGACTCAGCAGATAGAATTATCCGGCCCCCTTGTAAATGTATGGTATAAATCATAACAATCCACATACTTTTTTTCTTTTTAAATGTTTTGTTGCCATCGGTCGATTTCAAGGGGCAATCTTCATTAAGCCTATGCATGATAGACTTCTATGCTCCACATTTAACTATATAGGAATTCTCCATATTCCAATATGGAGAATTTTCCAATTCTTCATATTGGAATACATCGACGAGATAGAAATTTTGGCCGAAAAATTATATAGGATGTTTTAGACAGGTTAGAAAATTTTTTCAAAAAATCAATGTAAAATCGGGTTTTTTAGCTTTGGACAAGGTTTTGAATGTTTTGGGACGCGAGTTTTGACTCGAAATGACTTTTATAAACTTTCCCATGCATTAACCTCACTAAATAAATTCAACTTGGAGTCCGCTCGAACCGTTTAACACGTCGTCCATCTAGGTTCGAATTTTAGAGATATTGTCTCTATATGAGCCTAACATGATGGACAAAGTGCACCATGCGTGATCTCGAAAACTAATAGGGAAACGTATGAAATTTTTTTGCATTTTTGGAATCAGCATAGTCGATAACCTAGAAAAAAGGGAGAGAGGATGAGATAAAAGCCGCTATGTGAGTGTTGTATATTTTTGTTGGTGGTGTATGTGTGTTGTTTAGGTGCTTTGTATGTATGTGAGTATGGAATATTGAAACTTAGAATGTAAAACAGTAGGATCTGAATTCGCGCCGATAGGAGCGGGATTTGGGATAGTGGAAAATGAATTTACGAAAAAACTTTGACGTATAAATTTGTCTCTGGTATGTACACCCTTTCTGAGAAACAGGGCAGAAAATTCAATTACTTTTACTTACGCGTTTCCTAACAACCTTAATATTCTACACAAGTCTTAGATTAGACTAATATAAATTGATCTTTATTACTTTAACAAGTTGTTGATAATCGTTCACGTTGTTTAAAATTATAAAATTTCTACCTTTGAATATAAAAATGTTTTTTACGGCTTGTCATTGTTGCGATCAAATTATATCGAACATTTCTTGTAATGCCGTATTACATCAATATATTTCATGGGATATGACTAGATTTGTAAATATAATAACGATGACTATGTTTGGGGTAAAACATTCATTTTAATAAACGGGAAACCGAGCGTCTACGGCGCTCAGGTTCGGCTTCGATTCCGAGTGGCGCTTTCGAATGGCGCTTCCAAGTGGCGCTTTCAGAGTGGCGCTTCCGAAAAAATCCCATGCGGGGGCTTACGAGCGACGCTCCCCTCGTCTCCAACATCGAACTTGTAAGACGAAAGTACGAAATGGCATCGCTATTTATCGTGAAATGTGTCAGCGATTTTATATTAAAATGTGTCACTATGCGAATTTTGAAGGATTGGTAATTACCGTTCATATTTCACATTCGATCAGATCGGTAATTACCGATCTCATATCCACGGCGCACAAAAATAAGCAAAAATTAACTTTTTACATGCGCAAAATCTTCAAAGAGCAATATGAGTTCAGGTTTGTGTTGATCACATAGAAATTTTGAATTTTCATGACTCATGGATCATACAGAGCTCTCTGACGCGTGTAAATTTTACGCTCGCGTAAATTCTATAAAGAGCAATATGAATTCAGTTTTAAGTTAGATACAATAGTAATTTTGCATTTTATAAGTGTGATCTTAAAATATACACATGTTTAAAATTTAAATTTTTCCTATGTGTACCCCCCATGATTTTGGTGTCAAAATCTTAGAATTTCTTCCTCTAACTCGTAGTATATCGTGACTGCAGTTTGGACCACGCCTTCAAAAGTTAGTCCAAACGAACGCACATTACATGTTGCATATAAGAAGATTTAAGAGGCAATGTCTGAGACATAAAAATTAGGCCCCATGGCTATATACTTGTGGAGAAATCGAGGGTCATGTTTGGCAAAAATCGGCATCCGGACCATTTTAGTATTTCTATCATAACTTTTTTTTCGTAAAGCGTTTTCTACAATTTAAAGCACGTTTTTATTGCCCATCGTTGCTCTTTCCAACTCGATCATGATCCTAGCATTTATAGTTTTTGAGAAAAGTGACTTTCTTTCTATAGATAACGCTTTTTGACCCCCTCAAAAATTCACTTTTTGGGCTCTAGCTCGAAATTTTCTCACTACGCAAGCCCTGAGTTGCACATAAAAATAAACTAGAATTCCTGGCCGACATCCTTGACCAAGTCACTTTAGAAAGAAAGTCACTTTTCTCAAAAACTATAAATGCTGGATCATGATCGAGTTGGAAAGGGCAACGATGGGCAATAAAAACGTGCTTTAAGTTGTAGAAAACGCATTACTAGAAAAAAGTTATGATAGAAATACTAAAATGGTCCGGATGCCGATTTTTGCCAAACATGACCCTTGATTTCTCCACAAGTATATAGCCACGGGGCCTAATTTTTATGTTTTTGTTAATCACTCACTAGGTACATAAAAATAACCTAGACTTCAAGTTTCTAGCAAACTTTTTGGCATACTGTCACCCCCTCAGTAGGGTTGGAGGGAAAATTTTTCCCGAAATCGGTTTATAACTTTTTATGGTGAACTCTGCGTAGTTTGGTGTTTTCGGAAAAAATATTCTCCAGATTTTTCTGCATATTTTTACAAAAGACCGTATCGAAAAATAATGACTTGGTAAAAAGTTATGACACTTTTCCCGAATCGGGAAAATTTGTCATAACTTTTTACCAAGTCACTATTTTTCGATGCGGTCTTTTGCAAAAATATGCAGAAAAATCTGAAGAATATTTTTTCTAAAAACACCACGCAGAGCTTACCATAAAAAGTTATAAACCCTTTCCCGATTTCGGGAAACCGGGAAAAATTTTCCCTCCAACCCTACCCCTCAGTAGCTATCTGCGATATTTCGAGATATTGCCTCTTAAAATCTTTTTATAAAACTTTATAGTTTTGTGTCGTTGGTATATTATTTTCACTCCTTATAATTACGTTAATATTGTACGAAAAATTGTTACGAACCTCCTATGGATTTTTATGCTTATCTCAATCAATTGCTAATACACTCTTATTTTTGACTACGATTATTGTAGAAATATCTTATCGATTAACTTTCGGGTAATATGAGCTTAAATTACGGGGTGGCCAGAAAAAAGTTGTCCCTCATATTTTTTCGCTAGGATTTTCTGACGGTATCCCACTTCATCCAATAGACAGTTTATCCAACTAGGACACTTCATCCAATAGATACTTCGTACAATGAGGACACTTCATTCAATAGACGAAGAGTCCATTGGACGAAATGTTCTCATTGGGTGAAGTGTCCTTGTTGAATGAAATGTCCATTGGACGAAGTGTCCATTGAATTAAGTGTCCCAGTTGGATAAAATGTCCATTGGATGAAGTGGGATATTGCCGATTTTCTTCATAACAAAAAATTGCGCACAAAAAGTTGTTGATATTCTACAAAGTAGTTTCTGAGATCACAATAAACAACTTTATAGAACATCGTTTTTTATGAACAATTTTCTGTTATAAAGAAAATCCTTATGTAAATTATTAAGAGGCAACTTTTTTCTACCACCCTGTATATTAAAAAAAGCTTTTTAGAGTGGATCATGAGCAGATATTTCTTCTACAATGGATGTATAGTTTAGCAGACAATTTTGCATATTCGTGTTATTTTATAATTCATATGCCAGGAAGTTATTTTTGTCCAAAACAACTTGCAGGATTTACTACGATATCATTTATTATGATAATATGATTACTTAAAGCTTCCAACCGTTTTGTGGCTATGTATTTTCCTGTACATTATCAAACAAAATTTACTAAAAAGAATACTTTATATCTAATTTTAATTTTTGCACTTCTATCTATAGTCATCCATTCACCAATTTTATTAAGTAAAATATTATTACCACGCACACTTTGGCTCTCGCTAAACTACAGGGTGAAAAAATCCGAAACAGGGTGATTAAAAAACCGGAAGCGATTTGTTCAAAGTTTTGAAAGTTTACTCATTTTCACCAAAATAACTATATAGGTGTTTTATGCGAGAAATCGATTGCGCGCATTGCCTAACCTTGAAAACGCTTCCCCGTTTTCTAATGACATTTCTAATATTTTATACATATTTTTTCTCAGTAAAAATCCATATTTTCCATGAAACAAGTTCAAGAAAGCGTTTTGCGCTTCGGGAATGCACGGAATCGATTTTTCGCATAAATTTACCCCTAGAAAAGTCATTATTGCAAAATGTCCAGAAAAATTTTTTATGGAGATGCTGCTGCAAAGTTTACTCCCCCTTTAAGATAAAAAACAACGGCGCGAACTTTTTTTTGTTGAAAATTGTCATTTTTAAGATGAAAATGCTCAGATAATGACGATTTTGGACGAAAAAGTGATGAATTTTAAAGATTTTTGAAAAAAATTTTGCAGTCCTTGTTCCGGTTCCACCAAAAAAAATTTTCAGTTCCGGTTCCACTTTCAAATAGCACTATTTCATATTAAAAATAGTGCCATTTTCACGAGAAATAGTGCTATTTTGGTAAACGGTCACATGGCTCAAATTTCATATGGCTCAAATTTCGTATGGCTCAAATTTCGTTCGGCTCTAATTTGAGCCGAACGAAATTTGAGCCATATGAAATTTGAGCCGCAAATATTTTTGTTGGCACCAAAAATATTTTTTTGAAACCAATATTCTGGATTCGGAATCCGATTCTGGACTCGGATTCAGAATCTGAATTCCGGATTCTGATTCTCAATCTGTATTCTGAATTTGGATTTTGGATTCTGGATCCAGAATCTGGATTCGAATTCGGAATCAGGATTCTGAATCCGATTCTGAATTCGGATTTTGGATTCTGATTCTGGGTTCTGATTCTGGAGTCTGAATCCGGATTCTGATTCACAATCTGGATTCTAACCGGATTCTGAATCTGGATTTTAATCGGATTCTGAATCGAATTCTGAATCTGGATTCTGACCGGATTCTGAATTTGGATTCAGATTCTGGATTCTGAATCCGGATTCTGAATTCAGATTCCGGATTCTGAATCTGGATTTTGAATTCGGATTCTGATTCAAATTCTTGATTCGGATTCTGAATCTGGATTCTGAATCGGATTCTGGATCCGTATTCTGAATCGAATTCTGAATCTGGATTCTGACCATATTCTGAATTTGGATTCAGATTCTGGATTCTGAATCCGGATTCTGAATTCAGATTCTGAATTCGGATTCTTGATTCGTATTCTGAATCGGATTCTGAATCCGGATTCTGAATCTGGATTATGAATTCAGATTCTGGATTCTGAATTTGGATTCTGAATCGAATTCTGAATCTGGATTCTGACCGGATTCTGAATTTGGATTCGGATTCTGAATTCTGATTCTAATTCCGAATTGCAATCCTGAATTCGGATTCATAATCTGAATTCCGGATTTTGATTCTCAATCTGGATTTTGAATAGGATTATGGATTCTGAATTCTGATTCTGAATCGGATTCTGAATCTGGATTATGAATTCGGATTCTGAATCGGATTCTGAATTCGGATTCATGATTCGGATTCTGAATCTGGATTCTGATTCCGGATTTTGAATCCGATTCTGAATCCAGATTGAGAATCAAAATCTGGAATTCAGATTCTGAATCCGAATCCAGAATCCGAATTAGAATCCGGATCAAAATCCGGATTCAGAATCCGAATTCAGATTGAGAATCAAAATCCGGAATTCAGATTCTGAATCCGAATCCAGAATCCGAATTAGAATCCGGATCAAAATCCGGATTCAGAATCCGAATTCAGATTCTGAATCCGAATTCAGATTGAGAATCAAAATCCGGAATTCAGATTCTGAATCCGAATTCAGGATTGCAATTCGGATTTAGAATCAGAATTCAGAATCCGAACTCAGAATATTGATGCCAAAAAATTTGCGTAGCTCAAAATTCATATAGCTCAAAATTCATTTGGCTCAAAATTCACTTGGCTCAAAATTCATTTGGCTCAAATTTGAGCCGAACGAATTTTGAGCCGAACGAATTTTGAGCCATATGAAATTTGAGCCGAATGAATTTTGAGCTATGTAAATTTGAGCCATGTGAAAATTTGAGCCATATGAATTTTGAGCCATATGACCCGTGTCCGAATAGCATGGCGAGTGCCTCAGGGCATGAATTTAACGCCCTGAGGGAAATAGCCTCGAAAAATCGTGCGCTGGGGCACTCTCCACGCTACTCACGGCGATTTACGAGTAGCTATGTACACCACTTTAGAACATTGGCAATTTAACGGCAATTATATTATCTTTTATACCATATGGGATATATGCATTAATTACTTGCGAGTGTCAATTTGTCTCATTTGTTGCTTTTTCGAGTTTGCTTTATTAATTAAAATATCTGGGGACCTAGAGTCTACAAGCGCTCAGGTTTTCATGAAAAGATATTCATTTACAACGCCGCTCGGCTTGTAAATGAATATCTTTCGGCTTTGTTTCCATGCCGACCTTCGGCCGCATTTTTTGGGTGTCACAATGCTTGGTCTATGGCCTCGCTCACGATAGTGGCCTGCGGCCACACTTTTTCTTCGACAATAGCGCTAGGCCGGCGGCCGAGTGCCTTCGATGGCGGCCTTTGATCACATTTTGAATGCCAAAATCGTCAATTCGGCCCGACATTGCTTATAGTCTGTTTCCACAGACCTTTCATCAAAAGTTTCCGACCTCAGGTTGGAGCGATCCCGTCTTTGCGCGGTAACCAACTCAAAAACTATTCACTTATGAAGAAGGACCGCAAAAATATGATAGTGTGTATGACCTCTAGACTCGCACAAAGATCTGAATAAGGTAGAAAGTTTTTGGATATATATTTGTATGCCGGCTTAAAATAAAAAAGATGAAATTTTCCTTGGAGGTACTCTCATACAAATGGTGTCGATCGACTCTCATCGCCCCTACAACTTTAGATTCAGTAATAAGGGTTTAAATCAAACGTTACCGAGATCGTCTATGCAGATACACATTACACATTTATATTAGTAGGATAATAAGACACAGCATGTAAAGTTTAGGTAGCTATTGGAATCAAATGTTCTTAACGGGAAATATATGGATGGCTTTTAATCTTTTTAATAGTAGTTCTGTTAAACGAGTAATTGGTCATACCGTTGAAGAGTTAGGTTTTTGTTCGGTTTAAAATGTTTTTAAATGCACATTTAGAATGATTACGCTATTTTTACAAGGCAGAGTGACGCAAATTAAAGTAGAAACAGAGTATACACAAGTAGTTAGCAGAAACATTATTACCATTCATAAAGAACCGAACAAATTTGTTAAATTATGTACAATAATTATTTTAAATTTAATCCCATTTTTTAAATCGTTTTTAAATGTTTTTAAAAAATTTATAAAATTTGATTGATCGTAGAAGAGTGGGGTACCCCTTTATAATTTTTGTTGGTGAAAATACGAAAAATTGGGTCCTCATGGCGCCTGTATAGTCTGTATAGAAAGCAACTTAATGGAGAAATGTTGACATGCTGTTATATTTGCATCATAATTTACCGATTTTACATTAATTTTGTTTTGATATTTTTACATTATTGTTAACTTTGAATAAATTTTGCATTATATTGATTTTTATGTATAAATTTGGTCGGGTTTTTTGTAAGAAAATTTTTCAAATTACGAAATTTTCGAAATTACGAATTATGAAAATTTTGAATTACAAAAAATTACGAATTACGAAAGTTTTTCAATTACGAACCACCCCTGGTTTGGATCACATGGTGCTTAGGCGTGCTCATGGGTATCGTTTGCGAAAGATCGGTCCTTGGGATGGAAGATGGGTCTCACGAAAATGAGAAAAAAATCTTTAAAAAAAATAAAAGTTACGAGGGTATCTATGAGACCTAATTTTGATCTCCAAAATCACTAAAATGGCTCTAGCTCCCTATATAGGGCTCCTCATCAGCTAAAACCAATCTTTTTAAATGTATCTCAGGGTACTCTAAAACCCTATACTAAATGTTTTACGAAGTCGCGCCTTCAACTGGGGTGGTTCCCTTATTAATACTAAATTCGCATGAATTTCAATAAAAAGTTGTGTATTGAAACGATTTGTCGAATATTTGTAAATTATTTTTTTATGGCTTTTTTCCCATTTTGGAACGCCGTGGCCTAGGACTCGGAAATTTGTTCTAAGATATAAGGTCGATCCTTCTGGGGTCAACAGTACCCGAGAGCAGTTCGGTTTGTCCATATTTTGGTATAAATCATAAGAATCCATATACTTTTTTCTTTTAAAATGTTTTTTGCCATCGATCGATTTCAAGGGGCAATCTTCATTAAGTCTATGCATGATGGACTTTTATGCTCCACATTTAGCAACACGCCAATATCAGCATTATTTGTTGTTTCCTCTCATCATTTTTTTTATCAAAAGAGGAAATATTTTTAGTTGCCATAACTATCATCATAATTATTTTAATTGTTTGCTCTCTTAATTAAGCCTATGCATGATAGACTTTTATGCTACACGCGTTCCGTGTCAAGTTCTACAAATCGACATTTAACAACACGTCAATAGCATCATTATTTTAAACCTCTGAAGCATACAATATAATAATTGAATACTGTGAAAATGTTTGCAACTTCAATAGATTTTATTCTGGGATTTTTTAAAGTTCGTTCCCATCCAGTTTATTATATTTTTAAGTTTTTTTTATTAAAAGACGCAAGAGGAAATATTTTTTCCAAAAAACTCAATACTTGCAATTTTTTCTTAAAAAAATAAATAATATTCTAAATGCTTTGCATTCCATTTAAAAACGCGTCTGATATTTGTGATGCTATTGTTAATATTGAGCCTACACTCCATTCCAATTTATTACATCTAATCCATATTCCTGTCATAATTCTTATCGTTCTTACATTATTTGGAAAAAATAATGAGGACGTCAAGTGGTTTGTCTTTCACACTGCTATTCTAAATCTAACTCTTGGTATTTTGTATGAACTCGACGATTTTATATCCGATAGGAATATCAAAATTTATTTCATATATGGCATGAGTATTAGCATGGACTTAGCAATGAATTCCGTATTACCATTAGCTTTTACTCGGTTTTTCTATCTTTATTTTCAAACTCAATACGAAAAATTGTTCACAAAGAAAACTTTGTTTTGGTGGATTTTATGCTATGATTTGTTCGTATCTATTTTCTTGTACTTTCATTATGCTTTTTCAAAAACAATACTCATCATTGTAATTTATTCTATAACTTTAATAGGCACTATCATCTTCTCTATACTTGTTTTTCTAAAACTTAATCAAATGATTGGCCTAGCCAATCATAATTCGAGTCTAAAAACGTTAAAAAATCTGCGTAGAGTTGCTTTTATTTGTATGTTTCAAGCAATTTTTATGATCTTTTATCTAACTATGAGTTTTTTCACTAAATTCTATCAGTCATATTTTTATTCTAATGGTATAAGAAGCCGTGATAGCTTCTATACAGTATATATTATTGTTCGAATTTTACAAAATTCTATATATTTATTGTTTGTGTTTGTCGATACTTGCTTAACGTTGTTTATTCTGAAATCTTATAGGGATGCGTTTAAAAGTCTTTCTTTATATGTCTTGAAGATATTTAAGTGTTTCCTGATGCCTCCAGGTCAGATTACAGGAATTACAATTCATATAATACCGAACAAAATTTATCAACAATCTAGTTTATTTCGATAATTATTTGTACAATATGGGCAAACCGAGCTTGATACAATTCATATTTATTGAGATATGGAACTTCAAAGTTGGTCTTCCGAGGTCATTCTCTTAGGCTGCGCGGTAAATGTCTCGACCAGCTATTCGCGACGTTAAATGTCTCGACCTACAAATAAGTCGAGAAGTTAAATGTCTCGAATTGAGTCTCGACTTAGTCTCGACCGAGTCGAGACGTTAAATGTCTCGAATTGATTTAACGTCGCGAATAGCTGGTCGAGACATTTACCGCGCAACCTTAGAGGAAATACGGTATGTTATGATTTTTCTTTAATATGATTTTGTTGAGCCATATGAATTACTCTAGTCTTTGTACATTTTCTTATAAATAAATAATAACCAATTTCTTTCAAAAACTCTAATAATCTTCCATAAATCTTAATCAAAGCCGTTCTATACGATCTCAAAACAATCAATGTTATGAGAGTATCAATAATAGCAATAAGTTGGTACATTGGAAATTGAGCTGGTGCAAAAAACATATACAATGAAAAAAATGAATTGAAAAGTCCGATATCAAATCTTAATGAGATTTGGAATAATGACACAAAAAATGTAGTAGATAGATGTAATGATATGAGACAAGTTTGAAATATACAAACAAAAGCAGCTTTACGTAAATCACTAAAAGTGCTAAATTGAGAGCTATTATCAACTAATTTCATCATATTTCGAATCTTTAAAAAAACAAAAGTTGAGCAAATTACATTACCACATAAAAGAATAAAGTCTATAGAAAGCATGATCATATGACCACCGTATAAAGAATTGAGATAGAATAAAAATAGCATCATTACATCATACCCCAAGAAGATAAAAAACAACGTTTTACGATTAAAAATTTTATTGTACAAATCTTGAAAATATAGATAGAAAAATCGAGTAAAAGCTAGAAGAAAAATTGAGTTTACAGCGAGATTCATGATGAAAAATACTAAGGAACTAAAAATGAAAGAGCTTTCATAAGTCGGACAAAAATATAAAATTTCCCAGATTATACCAAGGAGTAGATTAAGAACAGCGGTATGGAATACGAACCATTTCGAGTCTTCATTTTCTTTTCCAAACAGTGTGATAATAATAAGAATAATCACAGGGATATGCATTAAGTGAAGAAATATGAAACTAAGGAGATCTTCGAGAAAAGCCATTTTTTCACACTTATCGTAATGATAATTTGACAAGGGTGGTTCATAAAAATTGTGAAAATAACTTAAAGATACATCTAGAGAACAAGCCGGAATAGTTTTTCTTATAGTCAAATCTGTAACTGACATTTTAAACGAGATTAAAAATCTAAAACCGATGAATCTTCAAGAATCTCTGTACTTCTGATCAATCTTATGGACTTTAACCAGGCGTAGGATTGTTATAGTCGGCACGGAAAAATAAAGAAAAAATTAACACAAGACTTGTTAAAGTAGTAGTTAATGTCAGCTGTTTCTATAATGTTAATTACAGCATGCCTGAAACGGATGTGGAACTAACTATTGAGCAATGAAAAATGTTTGATAAAAAAATTCAAAGAATCAAAGATTTCCGATGGTTCGCACTGAAAAGAACCATAAGAGTTTGAAGATTAAAAATAAAATCGAATATCAACAAGGAAATAACAAAGATAACAAGTTAATTCATAATGAAGCATGAAGTCAAAAAAAGAGGGAAATGGGACTGTCCTTATAAAATCGATCAAATTTTCATTTTTTCACTAAAATTTCCTATTTTTTTAACAAGAATGCCAAAAATTTGCCGTTTTTCACCAAAAATCGTCATTTTATGAACATTTTCAACTTAAAAACGAGCATTATCAAGAAATTTTGGAGCTAGTCCGGCTGGGGGGGGGGACCAAGTGACGTTCAAAAAAAATTTTTCCGATTTTCTTCTAAAAATCGACTTTTTAGGGTAATTTCTAGGCGAAAAATCGATTGCGCTCATTCCCGAAGCGTGAAAATGCTTCCTTGACCTTGATTCAGGGAAATAA
>OZJO01006364.1:2751-23382 GCA_900406225.1 Acrobeloides nanus
TTATAGCTAAATGAGACGAACAAAATGACACCAAAATTATTGAATTTGAACAATGTTTTGGGTTATTGAAACGAAAACCCTGATTCAGAATTTTCGTTTCAATAACCCAAAACAATGTTCAAATTGGATAATTTTGGTGTCATTTTGTTCGTCTCATTTAGCTATAAAAAACTGTTACAATGTTCATTTTATGAAAATTTAAAAAATTGATGCAAAAAATTCAAAAAAGTTTGTGTATTACAAGGAAGAACTTGTAACAAATTCAAAATTTCAAACGCAATTATCTCGAAAACTACAACGATTCAGAACATGCTGTAAAAACAAAAAATGCTCCATTTTTCATGATCTTTCCGAATATATCATTTTTCATATGATTGTAACTTACTGGACTGGTCCTTTAAGCCATATAAAAAATATCTATCGTGTTATTGAATAACAGATATTTTTAGCCCTGGCTCCAGTAAATTCATCTATTCATATTTAAAGAAACTTCATGTAAAAATTGGATACTATCCATATATACAAGATTCCTATGACGTGAATCCTATAATAACATCAATTTTCAATGAAATTACAACAAAATTTCCAAATTTGGAGAAGCTACATATTAGATTGCCATTTGTAAGTTTTTACATATAATCTTTTCTTCCAAATTATAACATGATGGGCGAAAATTGAGAAAAAGTTCCGCTGAAGAACGTTCATATTCAGAATTAGGAGTTGCCTACATATTACGGAATCAATTTTTCGCTATTTTTTTACCCCTTCCTCGTAATCAATCGTAATCATCGTCCTACTCCCTTCCCCCCATAATACAGGGGCTGCATTCCTGACTTTAACCGTACGGGCTCGTGGAGTCCGAAGAATACCTGTAGACACTATAGTAAAGGAGCTGCTACGAAAGAGATATGGAACATAGATGCTTAGAAGATCTCAAGTTGGCAGTGAGTCGATAGTCCAGTGGATAGGAAGCGCGCTCTCTAGAACAACAACATCAACCCCATTTTTGTACATTCGATCTCCAGCGAAGCCAGCTTCTTTGCCCTATGGAAATATCTAACACCCCGTAGCTCTTATAAAGACCCCATAGGGCCTATGGAGCAAATAAGGGGTCCATACCGTCTATGGAAGCCCGTACGATTGTTTACAGGCCATTTAATTCATAAACACCCTATACGGACTTCTATAGACCGTAACGACCCCGTATTTACTTCGTATGCTCTACAGGGCAAGGCTGTCGCGGAACAGGCCCAACGATCAGATCCGAAACAGCAGGATTCGGAACCGGAACAAAAACGGGACATGGAACAGCAAAAATGATCGGAACTTGTCGAAACCGGAACAATTGTTCCGTGACAGCCCTGCTACGGGGCCACCACGGGGTGTTTAGATATCTCCATAGCCTCTACGGGGATTCTTCGGACCCTACGGGCCCGTACGGTTAAAGTCAGGAACGCAGCCAGGGTGTTTCAGCACAACCTCCTATCAAAGAAAGTTGAATAGCTCAGCGAATATACAGATGGAGGTATCCTCTATTTATCTCTAGAGGATACCTCCATCTGTTTAGGCCTTGAGGACAAATTTAAAAAGATTTCTTTTTAATTTTACAAATCTTTTTCTCCATCTTCATCCACTGTTAACGATATAATTTTGCTGTTTAGAGGTATGACTACTTTAAAAACTTATCCGAAGAATTCATAGAAATTATGAGATTCTATGAACAGAAATTATGTGGACTTGAATCTAGCAGCCCTCATTTAAACGCCACAATCGAAATGATTGGACGTTTTAGATGCAATGGATTAGTCGTAAGATTTTTAAAATTGTTTATAAATCTGTTTAAAAAAAATTAGACTAAAAGTCAAGTTGAAAATTGGGGAAATGGTTTCATAGATGGAAAATACGAATGGAATTCCAAATTCGATGAAGATGATTTCATGTTTACTGTTAATATTAGCAAAGAGATTCAAATTTCTTCTAGTAAATCCATTTCTGTAAAATGTGATTTATTAGCATGGACTAGCCGAGATACGTCAAATGAAGAAGGAAGAAGAACATTCATGCTAACGGATCAAATTAACAAAATATTTCAAGGTAGAGACCATATCGTAATAGGGCAAATAGCCGTAGACGAGGAAAATGAACACGTAGAAGAGGAAAGTGAAAACGTAGACGAGGAAAGTGAAAACGAAAATCAGTAAACTTAAAAAATTGTTCGATTATTTTTGTGTTTTTAAAGGGCCAGCCCAGTAGGGAAAAGTTGCCATTTTTGTTGATATTGGGAGAGTTCGTGAAAAATGGAGCATTTTTTGTTTTTACGGCGTGTTCTGAATCGTTGTAGTTTTTGAGATAATTGCGTTTGAAATTTTGAACAAGCTTTTCATTGTAATACGCAAACTTTTTAAATTTTTTGCGAAAAAATCAATTTTTGCATTAATTTGTTAAATTTTCATAAAATGAACATTGTAACAACTTTTTATAACTCGTCAAGACGAATAAAATGACGTCAAAATAATCAAATTTGAACATGGTTTTGGGTTATTGAAACGAAAACCCTGATTCATGTTTTCGCTTCAATAACCCAAAACAATTTTCAAATTGGATAATTTTGGTGTCATTTTGTTCGTCTCATTTAGCTATAAAAATTGCTACAATGTTCATTTTATAAAAATTTAAAAAATTGATGCAAAAATCAATTTTTCCGCAAAAAATTCAAAAAAGTTTATGTATTACAACGAAAACATGTACACAAATTCAAAATTTTATCTCGAAAACTACAACGATTCAGAACATGCAGTAAAAACAAAAAATGCTCCATTTTTCATGAACTTTCCGAATATCAACAAAAATGGGTAACTTCCCCCTGGACTGATCCTTTAAATGCAAATAAATTATGCAAAAAAAGTTCTTGATTCAAAAGCAGAATTTCAACAAAAGTACGAAATTTATTTTCACTTTCATTTAAAATTTTAATATGCGGATTATAGTTTGTTATATTGGGTTATAGCATAAATTTTTTAGCTTTTGATATTTGACTGGAATCTTTATAAAAACAACCCTGTCGGGGGAGTTCTATGCGGTGACCGAGTGGCTAAAGTGCTCGGCCTTCACTCAAAAAGCGCGAGTTCGATCCCGCGCCAAAAAGTCAGTTTTTTATTTTTTTCAAAAGTCATACAAATTTTTGCATATCCACATTTTTATACGGGGAACACGATTTGTGCCAATTTTTTATAAACAAAAATTTTATCAATAAATAAAGTCATGTTTACATAAAACATCTCGATTTCCTATACCGATGCCATATTCATTCATCCAGTCTTATTCCTAAAATATAAGTTCCAGTACAAAGTGAGTAAAAAAAGAGATTTTTTCGATTTTTCTTAAAATTTTCAAGTTATAAATTTTCACCAAAATAACCCTATAGAGGATTTTTCTATGCGAGGAATCGATGGCGCGCATTTCCAAACCATGAAAACGCCTCTCTGACTCTGATTCAGGGAAGAGGCATTTGTATTGAAACGAAAATAGGCTATTTCAGGGTCAGGGAAACTTTTTCAAGGTTCGGCAATGCGAGCAATCGATTAGGCTGTGCGCTAAACGTTCGATCAGCTGATCGAGGCGCTAAACGCGGCGCTAAATGTCTCGACTTACAACTAAGTCTCGGTCGAGACGTTTAGCGTCTCGAATTCATGACTCAAATCGAGATGGCTTCTCGAATACGTCTCGACCTCGTTTGAATTAGTTGGAGTATTGACACGAAAACCCTGAATTTTACGTTTTTTTAAACATGCTTAATTATTGAGTGTATTTAAAAAACAAAGACAGCATTCTTTATAGCTCGACGAGACGAATAAAACGATGCCAAATTTATCCAATTTTAAATACATTCAATAATTAAGCGTATTTAAAAAAAATGTAAAATTCAGGGTTTTCGTGTCAATACTCCAACTAATTCAAACGAGGTCGAGACGCCGTCTCGACTTGAGTCACGAATTCGAGACGCAAGTCGAGACGTTTAGCATCCCGACTTAGTTGTAAGTCGAAACGTTTAGCGCCACATTTAGTGTCTCGACCATCTGGTCGAGACGTTTAGCGCGTAGCCTTACTCGCATAGAAAACTCCCTATAGGATTATTTTGGTGTAAATTTAAAAATTTGAAAAATTTTGAAAAAATCACGCATAAATCGAAAAAATCTCATTTTTTTACTCATCCTGTAAAAGAATTTAAACTATAAAGTACCATCATTTAGAAGCAAATCATCTCGATTTTCTAAACGATGTTTTCTAGCTTCAAGTTCACGATTGAAAGAATGCGGTTTTTGCTCCATTATATCCTCAACTTCTTCTTTGACGATTTCAATCGAGTCTGAGATGGCTGCTTTGGCTTTTTCAAAAAATCCTTTATGTTCATGTTTCTCCAAATGCGCTTCTTCATGTTCAGACATGTTTATTTTTAAAAAAGAACTAAAATCCTACTACATTAACAATGGAATAATCTTTCAAATTTTCGGTATATTCGGTTATTTTAAGCTATTCTGAAAAACATTCAGAAAAAATTTTGTGTGAAAAAGTTATTTAATCATGAAATATACAAGATTTTCTCACAGGCAAAATCAAATCAACTCAAGTGGGATTCGAACCCGAGACCCTTAGATTCGAATCTTGGGGCACTACCACTGAGCCAAGTTCACTATAAAAATCGAATTTTTAATTTTGCTTTTAATTTAACATGAATTTTTTAAATATAAATAACAACTTTTTTTCAAACAATTTTTTAAAATGTTCTCAGAATAGCTTAAAATAACAGAATATACAGGAAATTTGGCAATTTGTAAAAGTACAATTGCGCCGAACGGGGCACCGAACACGCCAAAGGGTCCCAACTAGGCATAGGCCTAAGCCTAATTTGGACCCTTTGGCTTGTTCGGCGCCCCGTTTTGTGCCCCGTTCGGCGTGTTCGGCGCAGTCGTACTTTTACAAATTGCCGAAACAAATCGACATTTTTGACTAATTATGCAATATATCCGCAACCAGAAAGAGTATAAATGAAGCCGGAAATAATTGTTTTAAGCATACAAATATGTTAGCGCAAAAAAGTAATTTTTAAGCGCAAAAAAGATACTTTTTGAGAGCAAAAAGTATATTTATCCTTTATAAACTAAAAAAAACAAATTTCAAAATTAACTAAAAACGTAATAAACAAGGAGAACAAACGAAAGATGAAGAGACATTCGTTTGAATGATCAAACAACAAAAGGAAAACAACCTAGAAGAGAATTCACATGTTGTTTACGAGAATTTCAAGGGAAAATATGCAATTGAGCAAAGAGAGCTTACAGGGTGTCCCAGTTGGTTGGCACTATTATTGATTTGAGGCTGGTTAATACCCAGCTTCGTCGCTCGTCATCCAATAGGTCATTTTCGATGTGGTTTTTTATAGGAGAAGAGAGCTCAGACGATTCTGCTTCAGATCCTATAAAAATATTCAAAATTCGCGTTTTCTGATGAGTTTGAAGTTTTTAAAGCAACTTTTCTCCGTCTTCTCAATAAGCTAGAGATTTGATTTTAGCATAATCTGATAGCTTAGTGATGCCCCAACAACGTACAAAAAACCGTATCAAAAAATTGTTTAACAGTGATGAGAAATAGAATTGTCAAAATTGAGAAAAAAATGAAAAAGAAGTTAAGTTTGTGAGACTACATGGCCTCAGTGGCGCAGTAGGTTGCGAGTTTGGCTGTTGCCAGAAAGGTTGTAGGTTTGATACCCAGCTTCGTCGCTTGGTTTTTGCCCAAAAATTGATCAAAATTGAGACCAAATGTCAAGATTGAGACCAATTTTTTGGGCAAAAACCAAGCGACGAAGCTGGGTATTGGACCAGCGACCTTTCGGGCAAGAGTCAAACACGCAACCTACTGCGTCACTGAGTCCATATCGTCTTAAAAAATTTATTAATCAAAATTTTTACGACACAATAGGAATTTGATTGGTTTGACCCATGAATGGAGTTGTTTGAAGAGCGCTCACCAGGATCGGCTTCTTTTTCTTAAATCTTGTAAAAACACGTAAAATGGCTTTTCTATAAGGTCCAACAAATAAAATTGAAGCCAGCGGATTTAGAACAGCTATCCAAGGGACTGCGATCAACACTGGCAATCCCATACCTCTGGCCTTTAATTTTAAAGTTATAGAGAGGATAGCAAAAAGAACTGGGATGATTGACGTTAACAAAGGAGAGGCTGCCTAAGATTTATTGGATACTTTTCTTTTATTGGTCAGGGCATACTTGAGCCAATAGAGCATAAGTAAGTTGTTTGAAAATTTTCAAAGATTGCGCACTAAGCAAGTGTTTAATTGAGTTGTGTTTATGCCATATCTTTATATTTAATACTATGATCAGACTATATGAAACTGTCGAACATATAACAGCATATATTAAAACAATGATGAAAAATGTATTTGTCTAAATTTTTTGCATTTTTGACAATTAAGGAACCATTACACTTGGAAAAAAATTTTTTTCAATTTTTTCGAATTTTTTCAATATTTTTTTTTCATGAAATTTGGAGCATTTTTTGTTTTTACGGCACCTTCTGAATCGTTAACGGCTTTGAGATAATTGCGTGTGAAGTTTCGTCTGTGTATTACAACGAAAACATAAACGCAATGGTCAAATCCTCTGTATATTGAGAAGAAAATAATTCAAAATCCTTGAAGATTTAGAAAAAAAATAAATACAGCATCTTTTATAACTCAACGAGGCGAATAAAATGACACTAAAATTATTCAATTTGAAAATTGTTTTGGGTTATTGAAACGAAAACCCTGATTCATGTTTTCGTTTCAATAACCCAAAACAACTTTCAAATTGGATCATTTTAGTGTCATTTTATTCGCCTCGTCGAGTTATAAAAAATGCTGTATTTATTTTTTTCTAAATCTTCAAGGATTTTGAATTATTTTCTTCTCAATATACAGATTCTATTGATGCAGCAATTTGACCATTGCGTTCATGTTTTCGTTGTAATACACAGTCAAAACTTCACATGCGATTATCTCGAAGCCGTTACCGATTCAGAACATGCCATAAAAACAAAAAATGCTCCAAATTTCATTAACTTTCCGAATATATACAAATGATGGCAACTTTTTTCCAAGTAAACTGGTCCTTTAAGCAATAAAAATTACAATGTCAGTTGCTACAAATATCGGGATATTGCCATCTTCATCCAACCAATAAGTATAATTCATAATATCTATATATTTTTGTACAGTGCCTGATTCGGGTGGAAAACTCATGCCAGCAAAGATGATCATACCAAAAGCGATCAGTGCAGTTATAAAATAAAGCATACCAAAAACTTTATTGCTAATGTTTATATCTCTAGATAAAAAAAATTGAGAAATGAATTTTCCAGCTGGACAAAATATAAACTGAACTTGGGACTACTTGTTTGGCAATTTTTGAGCATTTTTACTTACCTACAAATAATCATATAACGATAAATAAAGGGGATTGGTGTCGCCCAAAAACTGAAGTAAAATTGAAATAGCCATAATTCAATAAAAATAAAATTCATCGGCTGGGAAAATTTTGCAAAGTAGCCTGTCAAAAAGTAGACTACTACACCATCGTATATTTCTATAAGCTAAAAAATTTTAAAGACAAATTATGTCATAATTTTCTCATTATTTACTTGTCTTCATTTTATTAATCCCTGATCAATCGTTGCAATACTCGCGTCATCATTTTACGGCAATTTGTAAAAGTACGACTGCGCCGAACACGCCGAATGGGGCACCAAGCGGGGCTCCGAACACGCCAAACGGGTCCCAATTAGGCTTAGGCCTATGCCTAAGTCTAAGCCTAGGCTTAGGCCTAAGTCTAAGCCTAAGTTTAGGCCTAAGCCTAGGCTTAGGTTTTAGGCTTAGGCCTAGACGTAGCCTTAGGCCTAATTGGGACCCGTTTGGCGTGTTCGGCGCAGTCGTACTTTTACAAATTGCCCATTTTACTCCCTTCTATTCAAACTTGCGCGAGTATTAACACGAAAAGCCTGATTTATTGTAACATTGTAAAATAAAGTGAAAGGTCAACTGATTGTCGATGCAACAAAGATCTTAGAATAATTCAAAATAAAAAGCGTTTTGAACAACTACTATTTTGATCTTGCAAGTTGCATTAGCGATCAGTGGAATTTTGTGCATTGTAAATTGGAACTTTTATGATAAATTTATAAAAGACAACTTCCACTTTTGTTGAAAGGTTTACTGAAACCAAAGTTTTATTGTTTCTCGTCACTTTTCTTGGAAAATTCGGGAAACCTTTACTGTCAAATGGACCCAACACGCTCCCACTTAACTTGGTATATAAGCCCTATCGAAAAATGTCGCGCTTAACCTCTCAAATCTAAAATGCACCAGCAGTGGTATAACTACATGATGAGGGGGGAGGGGCATAGATGAAAAAATGGATATATCCACCCTCCCCGCGCAGAAGTAGTCAATCCTTCTGTTACTTTTTTCCTTTATGTTATTTTAAGCTATTCTGAGTAACATTCAAAAAAAATTTTTTGAAAAAAAGTTGCTAAAAAATTCATGTTAAATTATAAGCAAAAGTAAAAATCCGATCTTATCGTGAACTTGGCTCAGTGGTAGTGCTCCAAGATTTCGACTCAAAATCAACACTTTTTTTCTGAAGTAAAAAATCGTAACCCTACTGAAAAGTGTAGGGTACTTTTGCGCCCTCACATATGCGCACCTGACAATTGCACTTCCACACTTGCGCCCCGATATTTGCGCCCCAACATAAACGTGCTAATACTTGCACCTCGACACTTGCGCTCTATAATTGCGCAACAACATATGCGTCCCGACATTTGCGTACCCGACTTGTAAAATATCTGTCAAAAAAGGTCGAAAAAACGGCAAAGGGCGCACAAATTGGGTGTGCAAATGTTAGGGCGCAAAATCGGGTGCTCAAAAGTCGGGTGCGCAAATGTCGTTGCGCATATGTGAGGGTGCAAAAGTCCCCCACCCACAGAACAGCTCTAATTAATTATACCTCTTTACAAGGAAATGTCAACAAAGATAGGGATAGATCAATAAAACAAGCTTGCAGCAATATCCTACTATATGGTTTAAGTTCTTGTGTCGATTGAGTTTTTATCAAGAAAATCAATAAAATATTCAAAAATAGCGATAATACTGTCACTATGTTATCACTATAACTCAGAACGATTTTTCCATAAAATACTGGATGCATATTTAATTTATTTGGATGGTCGAACTTAAAGGTTCAGTCTACTTTCAGGGAAATATTTTTAAAATATAGAGGCAGGTGTTAACAATCCTCCCCCTAACCCCCCGTCAAATTGGGGGGGGGGGAAGTCAACCGATTACGAATTTTGAAAGTCTTTCGATTTTTTTGAAAATCTTAGCCAACCGATCAAGGCGGGGGTCTCCTTTATTGTGCTTTTTTGTCAACCGATCAAGACTCAAAATTCTGAAAGGGTATTTGTTAACGTCTGGATAGAGGACAAAAAACCGAGCATTTTCTTCTTTTACGGCACTACTTGAAAATCTAACGGAAAAAAGTTATGACTGAAACAAATTTGTTAAAAAAATTTCAAACAAGTTTGTATATTGAAGCGATTGGCTGGCAATCAGGCATCAATGAAAATTTTCATTGAAACGATTTAATAAATCTAAAATTCGAAAATTTTGATGTTTTAAGAAAAAATAAGAAGGCATTTCTATAATTCATCGAGACGAATAAAGTTATTCAAAATTATTGAAATTGGAAAATGTTTTAGGTTATTGAAGCGATTAACCTGAATAAAAATTTTCGTTTCAATAACCTAAAACATTTTCCAAATTCAATAATTTTGGAGTCATTTTATTCGTCTTGATGAGTTATAAAAAATGTTATCTTTCTCATTTCTTAAAACATCAAGGATCTTGAATTTTATAATGATTTATTTCGTTTCAATACAAAATCCCATTGACACCTGATTACCGGCTAATCGTTTCAATACACAAACTTGTTTGAAATTTTTTAACAAGTTTGTTTCGCTCATAACTTTTTACCGTTAGATTTCCAAGTAGTTTCGTAAAAGAAAAAAATGCTCAGTTTTTTGTCCTCTATCTTTTAAAAATATTTCCCCGAAAGTAGACTGAAGCGGCGTTTACATCATCGACGAAAAGTGTGACTGACATGAATTCGTGTCAGTCATGCTTAAAAAGTGCGACGAAAAAGTCAGACGATTCGTCACAGTCATACTTTTCGTCACACTTTTGACAATTTTGATGTAAACAGAACAAAGTGTGACTGTCACGAATAGTCTCATTTTTCGTACCAGTCGTAGTCACGCTTTTCGTCGATGATGTAAGCGCCGCTTTAATGAATAATAGAACTTTTGAAATAGAGTTAAAATTTTAGTTTCAAATTGGGCTTAACTTTTTAATAATGATGCACTGTTCTTTGGAAAACGTGCTTCTACTCAACATTTAAGCTTGAGTTAATTTTCGCATTTAAATTTGAAAACATAATTAAATTTTTAAGCTTCAGTAAATAAAAATTTAACATTATTCACCAATTTGATATTGTTTTTGAACTTTCTTAAAATAACATCAAAATTTATTTCATAAAAAGATGAATTGATCCACGGCGTATCAAAATTCCGAAAAGGTGGGAGCAAGAGTAAAAACTAAAAAAGAGTATCGCCAATTGACTCAGCTCGCTGAGTGCTTCAAAACTAGTACCATATCATGGGGTTTTATGAGTCTACGAATGGCCAAGTGGCTAAAGCTCTCGCCATTAACTCATAGGGATCGGGTTCGATCTCGCATCAAAAAGTTATTTTTTTAATTTTGTTGTCAAAAATCATGCAAATTTTGCATATTATTTTTATGCGGGGAACATGATAGCGCTATTATTTTTTCTATGAAAACTTTTGAAAAAATCTCAAAAAAGTATGATTTCAATTTTTCCAAAAATTAAAAACAAATAATAACGCTATCGTGTTCGTCGCATAAAATGCAAAAATTTTCATGACTTTTGACAACAAAATGAAAAAAAGACTTTTTATCGCGGGATTGAACCTCCGCCCTATGTGTTAATGTCGAGCGCTTTAGCCACTTGGCTATGAGTAAAACCCACAAGACCACATGATATGGCAATCGTTTTGAAGCGCTCAGCGAACTGAGTCGATTGGCAACATTTTTTGAAAATTTTAACCTTTGCCTCATCTTTTCGGAATTTTGGTATGCCGTGGATAATAAAAAAAATTTTATCATCTTTATTCAACTGAATAACCTCCGAACGCCGAAGCTTCAGGATTTACTTGAGCAATATTACTAGGCGCTAAAATTTGTGAAACACCACAATCCGAAGGACAGTAAGAAGCCGGCTCTCCTGAAATCAGAACTTTTCCATTTTACAATAGTGAGATATTACCTGATTTTCCAGGTGGTCCCCAAGGTCCTTGCTCACCATGTTTGCCTGGCTGACCAGGTGGACCAATCGGCCCCAATGGTCCTGGTTTTCCTGACATACCAGGAATTTTGGAACTCTTTCCTGGTGTTCCTGACGGTCCTTTTGGTCCAGGTGGTCCTAAAATTTGATCAAATAAATTTTCATGTCGTTCTTTACCAATTGGTCCTTGTGTTCCTTTTACTCCAACTCCAGAAACTACCATATCACCAGCGGGACCTGGATAGCCAAAAGGTCCTTTTAGCCCAGGTGGCCCTCTTGGCCCAGGTTTTCCAATAAAACCAGGTGTTCCAGGATGCCCAAATGGACCCTGTTCTCCAGGTTCTCCTTTTTCTCCTAAACGACCACGTTCTCCTTGATGGCCTCTGAAATGAGTTCTTGTTGCTTTTTAATAAAAAAATTTTGAGTCACCGTTGTCCGGGTGGTCCAGCAGGACAGATAACACAAGGGAGATCGTTTTCTGGTTCAAGTTGGACATCAAATCCGTTAGCGCCAGGAGGGCCTTGTCTTCCTTAAAGAAAATTATGGTATAGGTTAAAAGAAGTGATATAGTCCCCTTCTCGCCATAGCACAATGGATAAAGAAGTCGACCGCCCTATCTGGCAAGTTAAGCAACGTTGAGACAGTCAAATTCGATCTTACTAGAGTCAAACTTTTGATATTGGTATGCAAAAATAAACTTAATTTTACCTACCATTATATTCATGAAAATCAAAAATTTTACTCTACTGAGATCGAACCTGATGTTCCAATGCTTAACTTGCCAGATCGGACGATAACTTCTCTATAAAACCGGAGTTTTTTCAAAAATAGGCTCATAATTTTTTATTGAAGCGAAAACTTTCTATAGGTGTTTATATAATAGTTGTAGGACTGATCACCAGCTTCCATTTGAGTGGTCAATCATCTCTCAATTCAATTCCTATGAGATATATCTATTTTACTAACGACCTCCAATTATCAACATGGTATAAAATTCAAAGGCCACTAGCTCGACATTTCGTGAAGTAAATTTTTTTATTTCAGCATATTCGTAATCAGCATAGCTGAAAACACCCAAATAAACAAAAGTTTCAATCAGTCCCCGGTGTGTTAAATAAGAGTTTTCTCACAGAAAAGCGATTTTTCATCAAAGATATCGGAGAGGGGTTGAGGATTTTTTCAAATTTTTTAAGTATGTTTCCGGATTTTTCAGAGAAAATTGACCTAGGAGAGTCATTTTAAAGGACCTTTTGAATCAAATTTTTATTCAAAAGTAGAAAAGAAAGTTCACGTTGGGGCAACCACTTTTTGCTTTGGAAATAAATTCCAATTCGACAACCCTGAGGAGATATTTGACAAAATTGTTAAAAAATTTTAAATGTGTTTGTACATTGAATGTTTTAGAATCATGAATTTGTCTATATTTTTCTCTGCCATTTCTCTTCTGAGCAGCTATTTTAAATTTTTGACCGAAAAGATCGAAAAATAATCCTTTACATTGACAAGTGCTGGTCGCAGGCGTGTAGAATTTTAAATCACATAAATTTTTGTTTCCAAAAAAAGAATTTCTAAACAAAAAAGCTGTACAGCCACATCCACTTTTGGTAGGATAGCAGTTTCAAGAGATTTGCGGAAAAAAACTTGTTCAACTAACAAAAATTATGCAAATCTCGTCATAAAATTATGTCTGACAACATGTCGATAATCAAGACTTGCAGACAAATCGAATAAAAAAATCAGCCACGCATTATATACATCAGTGTACTTGTAATAATTCCAGAACGTTTCTACAAACACTTTTTGCAGATCAGATCGATAAAAACAAATTTATTTGAGCATACTGTCTATCGAGCGATAGCTACACCATCCAAATTCAAAGATAAATATATCAGAGGGCATACAGCGTAAGGAAAAGGGATGTTTGTTTCATTTTTGGTTGTTTCTAAGCCTATGAAACTCTGGAATAATTTTTTAGCAGATCTTTAAATCGAAAAGCCTAATAAACCAAAACAAATGTCGCGTTTCTTTGCGTTGATTGATTCTATCGATTCATTACGGTAAACGAAACATTCTCCGTTCGATCGGCGGAGACTTATATAAGTCGCGGCTTCACCGCTCCAATAGGTCGATAGTGACATACGCGGCACGACTTCAACGGTGACATACTTGTCGCGGCTTCGATGCTCCGACTGATTTATCTATTATACATTTATTTTACAATCATATGATCTCTTTTAGTCAACACTCGCATTTTATTCAAAACTTAAACTAAGATATCTCATTGGGCAAAACAGTGTAAGGAAATCGATGTTTGTTTTTGTTTTTGGACGTTCGTTCAATTGATTCAAAAAATTTAAGAAACACTTGAAATAAGAGTTCAAAAATCTAGGAAACACTTGAAATAATTTTTTGTAATCCTATGAAACGACTGAAATAAATTTTTTTTAATTACTGATTTATTTATGTATGTTTTTTNGAAACACTTGAAATAAGAGTTCAAAAATCTAGGAAACACTTGAAATAATTTTTTGTAATCCTATGAAACGACTGAAATAAATTTTTTTTAATTACTGATTTATTTATGTATGTTTTTTGTTTTAGTTTAGATATGAAGCTTCAAAAACAAAACAAACGCCGTGTTTCTTTGCGCTGCCTCTCTTCATTTCCCCTCATTTGGCACTCGAAATTCTATTGAATGAGATTTATATCCCGAAATCAATTTCTCGAATTCGGTACGGATCTCGCCTGAAGGTTTAGATCCGATAGAACATATTAGAGGAAAGTCAAACTCATAACAGAACTTAGATATTCGGAAATAAAAGCGCCAGGAGGCGCTCGGTTCCGTTTATTATTAATTGAAAATTTTCACTATGTTGATCTCAAATTTGTTGAGGCCTGCGATTTTGTCGCGCGACTACATCGCGGCGCGATTTACTTGCAAAAATTTATATCCATATTTATGCAAATTTCAATAAAAATCGTGGGGTTCTATCGAAAAATTCGATTTTTGTCCCCTTAGATGATTTTTCCCGGAAAAGTGATGTTCTACAAAGTTGTTCCTCATCAATTTTTAGAATAAATATGTATATTTGAAAATTTTTGACCGTGGAGAAAAAAATTTATATCCATTTTTATGCAAATTTCGATGTCTTTTATCGAAAAAATAGGGTATTTTAATGAAAAAATCGATTTTTTTTCGAAAAAATGATTTTTCCTTTAAAAAAGCGAGACGGCATTTTTTTAATATCAATTTTCTACTACTATTCGCTCTAAAAGTAAAAAAAATGTTGGTGCGGTTTTTGAGGAATTTTGCGGGAAAAAAGAGACTCACCAAAAGTCGCTTATTCGTTTTTTGGTCTTTTTTCTATATTTTTTAATGGATTCCCTAGAAGTGACCCACCGTTGTGTTGCTCTTGGTCTGAAAAAAATTCACACGCAAAAATTAAATTGCTAGCTTTTATGTGACGAAAGTTAATGAGAAAAAATCTATAAAATGGGTGTGGGAACACCCAAAAACAAAACAAACATACGCATCCCAAGGGGGGATGCGTTAAATAAACCATTTATTTAAAACATCTTTTTTTAATTAACAACTGGTTGACATTGACAATCTTCATTAATAAATGTTCCCGATGGATAACCTTGATTTGTGCAAAATCTATAGCACCATTGTTTTCCTTACGCTGTATGCCCTCTGATATATTTATTTTTGAATTTGGATGGTGTAGCTATCGCTCGATAGACAGTATACTCAAATAAGTTTGTTTTTATCGATCTGATCTGCAAAAAGTGTTTGTAGAAACGTTCTGGAATTATTACAAGTACACTGATGTATATAATGCGTGGCTGATTTTTTTATTCGATTTGTCTGCAAGTTTTGATTATCGACATGTTGTCAGACATAATTTTATGACGAGATTTGCATAATTTTTATTGGTTGAACATCAAAGTTTTTTCCGCAAATCTCTTGAAACTGCTATCCTACCAAAAATCAGACAATTTGGAGAACTTGTTGGAAATTCGAATTTTTACCCCAAGAAGTAACAAATTCGAATTCTAAAAAGTTCTTCGAATTGGCTGAAATTTTGTATTTGAGGGAGCTTTGGCATGGAGAATATGAATCCAAAGGAATTGTTTGATTTTGACCACAGGAAGGTCCCTACGAGGGTAAACCCTCGAAAAAGGCTTGTTCTTTGTAAACCATTTTTGAACATATTTCCGAGTTCTATGACAAAAAATAACGCCAGATTCGTGTCCAGCGCCTAGAAAAGCCCTAAGAAAGTTGAAAATTTAGTTTAAAAAATGTACTTTTATAGCCTAATATCAATATTTTACAAAAGGGTTACATTTTTGAGGCCCCATTTTTTGAACAAGTCTGTATATTGATACGAAAACATGACTTATTCTCAAAAAGACCGATTGGATCGTGTTTAGCATACACTCTTGTCTAATTCTGAAAAAATTTATAAAAAAATTTTCGAAAAAGGATTTCTTGAGCTCTATATATTAAGTTTTATACGCGATGCGTAATCTCTGATCAAACCAAGTAAAGTGAAAACGAAAATCAGTAAATTTAAAAAATAGTTCGATTATTTTTTGACCATATGTGTTTCGAGGTCGTAGTAGAGCCGAGTGGACAAAATTTTATAAGATAAAAAATGTTAGAGAATTTGGAGTATTTTGAAAAAAATCGCAACGAAAATGACTAGTTTCAGATGGATTTTTTTATTAGAATATGGTTTTTCAGTATGGAAAATCGATCGCGCGCATTCCCGTATCACGAAAATGCTTCCTGATCCTGATTCAAGGAACCGATGTTTGAAAAAACTGTTTTTAGTTTATATGAATATACGAACTAGTTATTTTTTATAATTCATTAAAATGTTTTTTTATTATTCATCAAGTAAAATGTGTTCATAAAATTTCGTTATATAAATCTTCGTAATACGGGAATTCGCGTGATCGATTTTCCATATTGAAAAACTATATTCTGAAAAAAATCAGTCTGAAACTGATTTGTATAGTCAGATCTACAAAAAACAGATTTTTANGAATTCGCGTGATCGATTTTCCATATTGAAAAACTATATTCTGAAAAAAATCAGTCTGAAACTGATTTGTATAGTCAAATCTACAAAAAACAGATTTTTAGAACTCGGTTCCCTGAATCAGGGTCAAGGAAACATTTTGGTGCTTCGAAAATATTTTTAATCAATTCCTCGCATCAAAAAACCCTATTCTGAAAACAAATTTCATCAGAAACCGATTTTTCTATTAAAAACACTATTTTTCAGGTCTCGAATCCGAGCACCTGGGTCTATCACCTTTCGACCTCATTATCTCAGCGATCAATTAACGGGTTCACATGAACCAAGACTTTTCTGAATCCTCTAATATAGTAGTAATAAAAACTGAAGAGAAGTACCCAGGAAAAGTCCTTAATTTCTTTCTAACACGATATCTATATAATTTGGGGTGGTCAAAAATGAGCGATCTTTTCAAAGATCGTCGTCTAGCTCATTTTTAAATAGGGAACAATGCCTTATGATCTTTCTAACTAAGAAAATACATGGTCAGACGAAATCAACGAGCTCAAGATCATGTCACTAGCATTTATAGGTCCCGAGATAAACGCATTTGAATTTCATGATCTTGATAAGAACATGAGCAATATACTGGATGGCAGCACAGAAAAATCTAATCATGAAATCCATGAAAATTTGTGATTTTCGGACTCAGCATAGTCGAAAACAATAGGGTAACCCATTTTCGAGAAAAATCACAAGAAAGAGTGCACTCGGCCTTAGACCAAAGGTCGATTCTTACAGAAATCGTGTTTTAATAAATAGTTAAAGTGGCATATAAGTTAAAATTTCTTGTCAGATGTTACCATTGCTCAAGGTGGTGTTTTGCTAAACATCCACGCTGTGCTTCTCCCCAAGTCTGAAGCCGACTAAAGCTCAAAAATCAAATCGATTGCGCGCATTCCCGAAAGCATGAAAACGCTTCCTTGACCCTGATTCAGGGGGAAAATTGGGTTTTTGAAGCGAAAGTTGTCTTTTGTCGCATTTTCAAAAGCTCAATTTTTCCCCTGAATCAGGGTTAACGAAGCGTTTTCTTGCTTCGGGAATGCGCATAAATCGATAAAATTAACCCTAGAGAAGTCAATTCCAAATGATTAAAAAAATTTTTTTCGAAAATTTTCACGTTTAGTGGGATACCTAATCGATGTTAGCTTCAAAAATTCGAATTTTTTAAAAATTCTCTAAATCGACTGATTTTTTGTGCTCGGGGGTTTTTCGACAGGAGAGATCGAATCTGAGGGGATTTTGCTTCTATAGTTTTATTAGTCAAGGCATATACTAAAAACAGCCTACACATTTGGATTGATTTCGTTGCTAAAAAGTAAAATAATTTGATAAAAAATAAAATTAACATATTTGCATGTAAACTGAATATAAGAAAGTATAAAAATTTCCAACCTTAAATTCATACGTCTTTTATATATTTTTCTCGAACGAGTTTTACAGCCACATCCACGTCCGTTAAAAATCAGTGTTTTTTAACGGATTTGGATGTGGCTGTGTGGCCCTGTTGACGTTGTGGATGTTACTGTACAGCCACATCGTTAAACATGGCTGCACACCCATATCCGTTAAAAATCCGCGTTTTTTAACGGATGTGTAGCCCAGTTTGGCGATGCGGATGTGGATGCAGCTGCACAGCCACATCGACATCTACATCCGTTAAAAATCCGTGTTTTTTACGGATGTCAATGTGACTGTGCAGCCCAGTTTGACGGTGTGGATGTGGCTGTACAGTCACATCCACTACCCGATAAAATCGTCTAATTGGCTGTACAGCGCAGCCACATCTAAATCCCGTTAAAAACACTGCTAACGAAAACCCCTGAGTGGTTTTAGCGTTTAGAAATTCTTTTTTTTGGAAACAAAAATTTATGTGATTTAAAATTCTATCAAATATGCCTGCGACCGATGTAAAGCGATGCGACCGTTGTCGATGTAAAGGATTATTTTTCGATCTTTTCGGTCAAAAATTTAAAATATCTGCTCAGATAAAGAGAGATGGCAGAGAAAAATATAGACAAATTCATGATTCTAAAACATTGAAGTTCGTGCAATCAATAGCATAAATTTACGCTCCAAAAATCATTACAAAGCGTGCGGATTCGTAAATGATATAAATATGCCGAATTTTCCTTTTAAATTCATTCTAGCATAGTCCTAAAGTACAGTGTTTTTAACGAGATGTGGATGTGGCAGTGCAGCCATGTTGACGATGTGGATGCTGCTGTACAGCCATATTCATATCGCAAACTGGGCTGCACACCCACATTCGTTAAAAATCCGCGTTTTTTAACGGATGTGCAGCCCAGTTTGACGATGCGGATGTGGATGTAGCTGTACAGCCACATCGACATCCACATCCGTTAAAAATCCGTGTTTTTTAACGGATGTTGATGTGACTGTGCAGCCCAGTTTGACGGTGTGGATGTAGCTGTACAGCCACATCCACTCCCGATAAAATCGGCTAAGTGGCTGTACAGAGCAGCCACATCCACATCCCGTTAAAAACACTGCTAACGAAAACCCCTAAGTGGCTTTAGCGTTTAGAAATTCTTTTTTGGAAACAATGAAATTCTCCCGGTTGTTATTCATCGTCTTCGTCTTAGTTATGTGTCTAATAATCAGTATAGATGCACAGAGTAGGGAATTTCTTTTTTAAAAACCAATGATCTTCTTTTAAAGATTGTCAGAACTGGTGTACTTCCTGGTGTGTAGAACAAGGCTTTAATAATGGTGGAAATTGTGATGGATCAGGCCAATGTAGTTGTAGTAGGGACTTTTATTATATCATGTGGTTTTGTGGGTTTTACTCATGGCCAAATGGCTAAAGAGCCCGGTATTAACACATAGAGCAGAGGTTCAATCTCGCAATAAAAAGTCTTTTTTTCATTTTGTTGTCAAAAGTCATGAAAATTTTTGCATTTATATGCCAGGAACACGATAGCGTTATTATTTTTTGAAAATTTTTGGGAAAATAATTCTAGGGGTATTTTTATACAGGAAATCAGAAGCTGACGTTATTTTTGAACGAAACGATTTTCTTGACCCCTTTTTTAATGTCGTTTTATGGTTTTTGACATTTTTCTAGGTCATAGTAGAGCCGAGAGGAAAAAAATTTCTCGTTTAATATTATAAGATAAGCATAATTTAGTGTATTTAGGAGTTGAAGACAAGTAGATGACCTAGGTAAAAAGACAAACTGATTTTTGGATAAGAGATTGCATGAGATAAGGAAGAGAAATTTGAGTTTAGAAGCAACATAGTGTTCTAGGGCATTAGATATATTTGATAATAGCGAGACTCTTTCTTTAGGGCCTTTCTTATGGATAGGTCTTATAAGAGCTTGCTTCCATAGGTGTGGTAGGGTAACAGTTTCAAGAGATTTGCGGGAAAAAACTTTGATGTTCAACCAACAAAAATTTTGCAAATCTCGTCATAAAATTGTTTCTGACAAAAGGTCGATAATCAAGACTTACAGACAAATCGGATAAAAAAATCAGCCACGCATTATATATTAGGTTGTATAATAAGTTGTTGCCGCTCAAAAAATGCATCTAAAATCGGCATTTTTCGCTTGTTTTCGATGAAATTTTTTTCAGTAGTAAGCAAGGATGTATGATGAATACGATCCAATCGGTCTTTTTAAGCGAAACTCATGTTTTCGTGTCAATATTCAGACTTTTTTGAAAAATGGCGGTCTCAAAGACGTATCCAAAGTTTAAAATGTTGATATTTCGCTATAAAACTCGATTTTTTAATAAAATTTTCGACGTTCCTAGGGTTTTTCTAGGCGCTGAACACGAATCCGCCGTTATTTTTTGTCCTAGACCTCGGGAATGTGTCCAAAAAAGGGCTTACAAAGAAGTATCCCATAAGAGGTAAAAACCCCCTTTATAGAGTTTTAACCTCGTATGGGGTACCTTCCCGTGATCAAAATCAAAAAATTCCTTCAGATTCGAGTTCCCCATGCCAAAAACCCCCCCAGCATTTTTACCTCAAGGGGTAAAAATGTCGAATTTTCAAAAAGTTTTCGAATTTGGCTGATTTTTTGTGCTGGGGGGTTTTTTGGCATG
>OZJO01006369.1:0-12287 GCA_900406225.1 Acrobeloides nanus
TGCACAAACACAAAACATTGTCAATTTTTTCGAGGAATTTCTTGAAAACGAAAATTTCTTGAATCTATTTATATTCGTAATCTTCATCATCTATTTTCATATTTCTAATAATAATGATCAAATTCTTTTCTTGATTAAATGATGGCAATTTTGGTCGATAAAAATTCTCGTTGATAAATATAATTTTTCATGCAATACTACAATTAATGTAAATAAAATATTTATTCATTAATAAAATGATCAATATGCATTGCGAGTCAAATCCGACTAAATATATTATCGAAGTTTGTCTTTATCGCTTGCACATATTCGTTGTAGCCACGTTGATCAACTTCTAACTTTCCACTCGTGTCCGTTAAAATTTTTCAATATTTAACAATGCTTTATTCAGCTGTTCTTTAAAGCCCATACGAGAAAGCCGATCAATAGCATTCTTTTTTAGATCAGTGTTAAGTGGTTTTATCATCTGTCGAAATGGCCTATAAAAAGATTACAATTATAGATAGAAATTCTATCCATGATTTTCAAATTTAAGTCATGATTTTTTAGAACCATAAGGTCAACATTCTATTTGTATTGATATCAATTTATAAAACATTCAATTCAGCATAATTAAAAACTCACCATTGTCTTCGTGCTAGTTGTGCATATTCTTCGTTACATTCAAGATAATCTGTAATATCTTTCGCATTTAATACAAGATCCTCTCGATAATCGGGAATACTAAAATATTAATTTAGTTCAAAAGACAATTTATTTTATTAAAAAATTACCGAAAGTCAACAATCACAGGCTTTCCATCCTCCGTTTGACCGCAGTTAGACAAATTCGTACCAACATCTCTTAATTGTAATACAAATTACAGAAGCTCGATAAAAGCAAGCGCCGGTAAATTCACATCTTCTCTTTTTAGATCTTCGAACAAAACCAAATTTTTAACACGTTCTGTTGCAATAAAAAGATCCCATGGATGCCCATTAGAAGGTATAAAGAAGTGTACTTTACCAAGAATATTGAATAATTCAAACATCGGAAAAGGATTCCATTATATACTGTCTTTACTCTAATAAGACACCCGATACGTTATTTTTTCGTGAGCTCAATTAGAGCATGGTAACTTATTAGAGGAAATACGGTATTCAAGATATGTACAGTAATACAAAATCACATCAAAACAGAAGTTATTCTTGCTAAAGTAACATCGTTAATCCAGCCTCTTGACCGCAATTTCAATCGCCAATTAAAGCACTTTTTGAGAAGATTTTCTGATAAAGTGCGGCTCAAGCATGAAAATCATTTTCTTGAAATTCGTCTAAACATTTTCAAGACAATTTCGATACATTCCCATGATCATATGCGTGCGGAACATCACGACTCATTCGCCGCCATACAAAACGTCATCCGAATACTGCTTCTACATTCATCTGACTTCAAGATGCCGCATTGCAAATTGTAACGCCATGGGTTTTGTTCGCTGCAGTTATTGCGAGAATGTTATCTGCTTTCAACATTGTGTGGTGACCCAACATACATGCTAAATCTATAAAAAAATAATCATTTTTGATCAAACTGTCCTTTTAAAAATATTATCTTGTTATAAAAAATTGTTAAATTTGAAAAAAACAATGAAAATGCATTGAATTCATGGCTAAAATCTAGAAAATGTAAATCAGAAGACTCCTTGCTGCAATTTGTAGCGCCATGGATTTTCACTCGGACGTATCGGCTTTGAATCCCACCTACGTCCAATTATTTTTGCACAAAATTATAATGATTTCTTGCAACTTTTCAAATTCATAACTCGTAATAGGAATTTTGTTGAAGAAAATCGTTAACATATTGACAATGCACTATTTTTTACCTGTCTTTGGAGCTAGATCTCATGAAAATTCGAGCGTGTCAGAACTTGCGGTTCCTTGTCAGTTTTTCTAGTTCCGCGAATAGTTCGAGCTTTCGAAATATCCAAGTTCAATCAAGATCATAATAACACTCATTAAAAATAAATTTTTATTGTTATTATAGCTTATTAAAATAGCAATAAATAATCAATCGTATTCAGATATTTTTACCTTATTTTTGTCTTTAAAATTTTTTATAAAATTTATCTTAAAAATTTCTTACTTTCCAATAAGCTTTTTAGACCATCCAAATATCTTGTGATTTTGAGATGCTAAATCTATAAAAAAAATAATCATTTTTGATCAAACTGTCCTTTTAAAAATATTATCTTGTTATAACCACCAGGCCTGTAGCTACGATCCTCGACCCGGCCCTCCTCCCGAAATATAAAAATGAAAATTTTTCCTAATGGTCCCCTTATGTTTTTGCCCTAAATTTTTGAAAATTAAAAAAAATATTTCCAAAAATTTTGGGCAAAAACATTCGGTTTATGTTGGGAATCGAACCTGCAAGCAATTTATATAAGCCGAGAGTCTTAGCCACTCGGCTATGAGGATAACCTCTTCGATAAAATTGCATTATCATCTTACATGATATGGGGCTAAAAAATTTTCCTTGAAGGGTACCCCCATGATTTTAGTGTCCTTTTTCTTCTCTCGCCAAGCCCTATCGATTGGTATAGACCGTGATGAAATTGGACTTTAGATGATGGAGATAGCACACACAGACACACATAGCGCGTTTAATGTTTTATGATACTTACAATGAACAAACACGATTTTACATAATTTATCTACATAGACGTTCGAATTTTATAGCACCTTTCGCATGGATTTGTAACTATATCACATACGAAAATCAGTGCATAAAAATCTCAGGAAGTGGGGCAACACCTGAAACCAGTGGATTCGGCTGAATTTTCACTTCTTTTTGTCAGTCCTAATTTGCATCATTTTTCCTTTTTGTTAAAAAAATTCACAATTATTTGATTTCTCTTATGTTTATTTTACTTTTTGATTTTTTTATAATCAAATTTTGATGATGGACAAAGATGGACATTAGATTTGTTTTCTATAATTGGTCGTGGTCGACAACATTTTGTTGTCTAGCGTCTTCGCATTTTTTATCGAACTTGATTATGAGTCTTTTTTACATAAATTTATTTCTATTTTTCATGCTTTTAACTAGAGATGTACAGAGCGTTCATTTTGGTATGCAACATCAATGCTTTTAGTCGTTCTCGCACCCCCTCTAACGAATTTCTATGCGGTCTTTTTTAAATTGTAGAATTGCGTTTCTCTCAAAAACTACAACGATTCAGAGGGTGACATAAAAACAAAAATTGCTCCATTTTTCATGAACCTTTCGAAAATATATAATTTTTTCATAATGTTTTTTCCGAATGGGCTGTTCCTTTAATTTTATTTTGATTTGTTTATTTGTGATTTTCACATATATGTGTTATCGTTTTATCTGAAAATCGACGCCTAAGCGCATGAAAAACAACACCTAAGTGCATGAAAACGATGCCTAATCCAAGAAACCCACCTTCCTAAGCGTCATAGCCTTAGACCTAAGCCTAAGCCTTAGACTTAAGCCTAAGCCTTAGACCTAGGCTAAGCCTTAGGCCTAAGCCTTAGACCTAGGCTAAGCCTTAGGCCTAAGCCTTAGACCTAGGCCTAAGCCTTAGACTTAAGCCTTAGACCTAAGCCTAAACGCATGAAATCGACGCCTAAGCTTAGGTATCGATTTATTGCGCTTAGGTTTAGATCTAAGGCTCAGGCGCCTAGGCAGGTGGATTTCTTGAGCTTAGGCATCGTTTTCATGCGCTTAGGAGTCGATTTTCAGATAAAACGTTTCCATATGGATAGGATAGGAAAAATTATGCTAAACAAGACTGTTGAGTTAAACTTCAAGTTCACAAAATTTAAAATCACATATTTTCAAAACAGGATAATGAGCATTGTGCGCTTCACTTTCTATGGAATGCACTTTTCGAGTCGACCTCATGTCGCCGGTATGTCAACGAGTCCGTCGTCGACTTTTCTGCTACACTTACAAGATTTGAAAAGAAACAATCGTGGAAAACTTATGCAGCCGTCTTCCAGCGGTTCTTTTCTCCTTTTTTCTTCTACCGATCAGGGAAAAGAAGAATAGTAGCGTCCAGTAGCGAAGCGGTCAACTCATCGTAGGCGTCATCCGTTTAACGAAACCCCCATTCACTTTCATTCATTATATCACGCTGATTTGCACGCCGAGTTAGGGCTAATTATGACTTCTAATTCATTCAACGATTCTAACCAAGATTTGTTCATCTTGAACTCGTCGAGCATTTCGCTGTGTACATGGATTATTTGTCAAATTTTGTTGGTAGCGTCTAGTAGTGAAGCGGTCAAATTTTTTTGTCGTACACGGGCCAAACTTCAGCCAAGAAAAAATCTTTTGGACGCAAGGGGGAACCAAACCCTTCTAGTGTCTGCGATGCCATAGTCTTGGCAGCGCACCGGTCCACTACACCATGATGGTCACTGAATCACTGAATGATTCATATTGAATTTCGACATTGTAGTAGTGCCAACCAGCAAAAAATTTTTTTGAAAAAAGGAAAAATCTTTTTTTGAAAGAAAGGGTCAAAATTGACCCCACCCCAGATAGATAAATAAGACTAGGAATTTTTTCCCTCGGAATATTTTTTGTATTATCACCAACTAACAATTATTTTTCAATCGAATTTGGAAGGAATGAAGTCATTCGAATTTCCATCAGTATGATATGTTAGCTTCCTGGATCCAACAAAGTTTTCTGGTTCAATACAAAGTGCTTTGTTTTATTTTAAAAATCGGAAATTTTTTATTCGATTTTTATAGCCATTCTAAGTTTTTACTGTCGAATTTTCTTCTTCTTCTTTGTCTTTTTATATCATGTTGAGGAATGGGGAAGTTGAACAACCGATTTTCATTCATTTGTCAACCTTTTTGAAGCTATAAAAATAAAGGAATAAATTTTTCTTCAAACAGCATTTGTAGCACAGTTATTGAAGTTTTCTTCGAACTTATTTTTGATGCGAAAATTTTTTCTGAAATTTGCTTTATGTGGCAACATTGAGCCCGCAGGTTCGATCCCGCTAGTGCAACAATTTTGATTTTCAAAAAATTCTTTCTATTATAAACAATGAAGCAAAAATTTTTTGCTCTATTTTTTGAGAAGAATTTTTTGAAAACCAAAATTTTTGCGCTAGCGGGATCAAGCCTGAGGGCCCAACTTTGCTTAACTCGCCAGATCGGACAGGCGGCGCCTTGGATCACTTGAACATCGTCCCCAGACTTTTTTCCCATTGACGGCGGAAACGGGCTTTAGAGCTAGCCGGGCCGTATGCACAACTGATGCTAACGCCAATAGCTGTGGCTAGCGCTAATAACGTTGACTCTTTGCTCTTCTTGCATCTAAAAATGTCTAAACTACAGAAAATTTGAATTTAATTTTTGCAATACTGCTGTTCCTTATGAGGAGTTTCTTCTTGCTCCTTATTCTTCATACTTTCATAGAAATTGTGCATACTAGTTTTTAACGTTAGCACTAACGCGGCTTTAGGGCCCGCGTTAGCGCTAACACTAATAACTGCAGCTAGTATGCACAATTGGATCGTATTCAGTATGCATTTTTGTATAATACTGAAAAATTTTTTGTCGAAAACGAGCGAAAAATGCCGATTTTAGATGTATTTTATGGGCCGACACTACTTATGCAACGACCCAATAAATGTGATGAGATTTTTGCGCAGCAACTATTTAGCCGAATTACAACAAAAAATTAGTTGTCGGACCTTCAGGGGGTCATTTTGGCGGGCATGTTATAATAGGTGAGAAAAAGAGGATTTTCGAATTTCAACTTTAACCTTGAACAGCATAAAACTGCCGTAGGAGGTAATGAGTCCAGGAAAATAGATGGCTCTTTTCAAAGTCGAACAATTTCATTCTTACTCGTTTCTTATTTAAGATGCGCGCTAGTCGTAAAAATGTATTTCATGACGATTTCCGGACGCTAGCATTAAGTGTATTAAAAAAAAGCAAAATTCAGGATTTTCGTGTCAATATTCAGGCAAATTCAAACCCGTTTCCGGACGCCGTCTGGAAATGAATCCGGATTTCCGGCTAGCGTCGGAAAATCGTCGTGAAATGTGTTTCAAAAGTTTTTGTTGATATTCGGAAAGTTCATGAAAATGGAGCATTTTTCGTTTTTATGGCATGTTCTGAATCGTTGTAGTTTTCGAGATAATTGCGTTTGAAATTTTGAATTTGTGTACATGTCTTCGTTGTAATACACAAACTTCTTTGAATTTTTTGCGGAAAAATCGTGAAAAAGTAGCATCAATCTACAGAGAATTTTATGCTGAACAACGTTACTAATTTAAGTTTGCGTAAAAAATTATTTTCTCCGATCAAAAATGCGAAATAAGTTTAAATTCATGCAGGGCTTTCGTTTCAATATCACGAAAATTCACAAATTTAAACTTATTTTGCATTTTTGATCAGATAAAAATATTTTTTACGCAAACTTAAATTAGTAAAATTGTTCAGCGTAAAATTCTTTATCGATTGATGCTATTTTTTCACGATTTTTCCGCAAAAAATTCAAAAAAGTTTGTGTATTACAACGAAAACATGTAACGAACTCATATTTTCAAATGCATTTATCTCGATGGGGGAAACAATTCAGAAGATGCCGTAAAAACAAAAAATGCTCAATTTTTCATGAACTTTCCGAGTATATAATTTTTATAGTGTTTTTCCGAGTTCTTGTTTTCGTTGTAATACAGCAGAACGCGCATCATTTTTTCATATGATTGTATCTGAGTGGCATGGTTCTTTAATTTCTAATTGACGTTGTAAATGATTCATAGATTGTCGGAAACTTAGGGACACAAACATCCATGCACGATTTTGACTTCCGTGATTCTTACGCATAAAATTAGCATAAAAACGGCTAAGAAAAATTCGTGCAAAATTTTTCTACGAGTTTTTTCTCAGCTGGACACTTGCATTTTCTCAGCGAAACGGTTGATTAGTGATATTGACGTCGAATGGGTCATCCAGTGAATCGTGAAACGGGTTAATGAACAGCCGCAGCACAACGGAAAAAGAAGGGTGGTGAAGGAACTGGTTCTTTTCTCGACACTTGTGGGACAGAAAACTCGCGCGTTCTTGCTTTATCTTCCATAGGACATCTGGCTTTACTTCCCCAACAATTAACTTCTTTCGACTTGATGACTTTGTTTCGCTGATATGCGTTCTGTTTGATAGGAAAGAGAAAAATTAGACGAATCAATCAAGACAACTTTTTGAATGAAAAACATTTAAAGGGAAACGAAAACATGAATCAGAATTTTCGTTTCAATAACCCAAATCAATTTTCAAATTGGATAATTTTGGTGTCGTGACTTACATATAGGTCACGACATTAAATGTCGTGGCTTAGTTGTGGCCTGTCGTAATCTAGTTGTAACCTGATTTGAATAGGTCGGAGTATTGACACGAAAACTCTGAAAATACAAAACTAGCTAAAAATGAATGATTTTTTGTGTGAAATTTTGAAATTTGTTCGTGAAAATTGATTTGAAAAAGAAACTGAAACGTTCACAAAAAAGAAAATTATTAATAAAAAGACGAAAATTACACAAGAAATATGTAAAAACGTGAAAAAAAAGTGTGCTTCAAACACACAAAATCATTCATTTTTAGTTAGTTTTGTATTATCAGGATTTTCGTGTCAATACTCCGACTTATTCAAATCAGGTTAGAAACAAGGTTACGACAGGTCACAACTAAGTTACGACATTTAACGGCGTTAAATGTCGTGACTTAGGGGTCGTTCACATATCACGTGATCAGGTCGAAAGGGGTGGCTGAAATGATTACGGGGGAGGGGGTCAGGCCATTGATCACGTGATATGTAAATGACCCCTTAGTTGTGACTTGTCGTAACCTTGTTTGTAAGCTGATTTGAATAGGTCGAAGTATTGACACGAAACCCCTGATAATACAAAACTAACATTTAATGTCGTGACTAGCTGGTCACAACATTTACCCCGCAGCCTAAAAAATTGCATCCAAATTTTCCCGGATTATTAACCTTTCATGGAAAAAAGAAGAAAAATGTTGATTTATCGATAGACCTTTTTAGAGCTATTCTCTTCGAGATAAAATCTGTGTATCGAAAAGTGAAATCTCAATCCCCATTCTTCCTGGATGTTCTATTAACAAGGCGACGGAATTTTCGTGTTTTTTTAATTTTTCTAATGGATTTCTTCTCCAATTTTGACTTCAGTTTTTTTAATTCGAGTTAAATTTATGCGAATTTGTCCAGGAATACAAAATTAACAAGAAACATGCACGAAGTCACGCATGAATTTTTCACAAAGTGCTAAAGTTTTTCAATTTTTAATTTTTTTTAAAGCGCTAGTACTTGGTTTGAAAAAATGGTTCAACAAGCCTCGGTGGTGCAGTGACAAAGCAGCGGCTTCGTGACCACAAAGTCGCGGGTTCGAATCCCGCTTGGAGCCAATTTTTTTTGCACAAAGTAAAAATTGAAAAATTTTGCAACTTTATTGATTTTTGAAGCAAAAAAATGTCTTGAGGGCATACCTGATAACCCTTTAGAAATAACAAAATTATCTGCTATAACTCTAATCCTGAGGAGAGAAAAATTTTTTAAGAAAGCAAAAACTTTTGGACAGCAATGGGAGTCGAACCCTGGACCGTAAGTCATTGGTCTGCAATCAATCCACTGAGCCACCCTGAGATGATTTTTTACTTTTTTTCTTTCCTGTTTCTCTCTTCCTATTCATTTTCAGGAGATATGAGGGGTGCGCATCCCATAACAGGAGTTACTCCCAAATTACTGGGGCTTTTTTGCACATGCCCAACGTCCCGGGGCCAGGGGATTCCATATGCTCAAGGCTTCGGAAACCGAACTTAGACGCTCCGGGCCCAACGTTGCTTAACTTGCAAGATCGGACAGTCTGGCGGCGTACCGAGAGAACTATGCTTCCTCTACTTATAAGAACTATGCTTCCTTTACTTATATAGTAGTGTATATATTTCATCTCCTCGAGATTAGTTATAGCAGCTAATTTGGTTATTTCTAAAAGGTTATCAGGTATGCTGCTCTTTCGGAAAATATAGGACTTTTTGAACAAATTCATGCGTCACTTCGTGCATGTCTTGTAAGTCTTTTTGGCCGCATAGATAAAAACCAAATTACTAGAAAATCAAATAACCTTATACGATCACGTTTAGTAATAAAAAGTAGTCTTTACTACTTTTTAAGCCTCGAAGAATGCTCGCAGTTCACGACAATCTTCCTTCTAACTCAAGCTAGCCATAAAAAGCGTAATGATTTCCGCGAACAGGTTCCATGAACAGGGTGTTCAAGCATGAGTTCGTTATCCTTTCCCCGAAAATTCGCCAATTTCAGGTTTTCGCTTCAATACACTGACTTATTCAAAAATCATGAAAATATTTTTAGAAAAATATTATCTTTATGTGTCAGCAACGTCGAAAAATCTTTTTTGCCTCGATGAGAAATCGAATTTTCTTCTCGGGGAACTCTCATGCTTTTTTGAACACCCTGTAGGATGTTCTTAAGACAAATCACTTAGAGTTTTTCTTTTTTTGTCAAGGTTGTAAAATGGAAAGTGTTCGTCATGGTTTGAATTCTTTTATATATAGAAGGTTATATAAAATAGTCATCATGTGGAGGGTTCTTCTTCTCTCCTCAGTCGAAAAAAGACAAAAATTTTTCTTGAAATCCTGTATTTTTTAGGTAGCTTTTTCCACTTTTCTTAAATAACACAAAAAATTTCTTCTACATTCGGGAAAACGGGTTCTATAGCACTTTTTAGCTTATGCTTAGACGAATCGTTTGCGCTGTCGATCAAAAAAATGGATAGTGCTTTAAAAAGTTAGAAGCGTTTTGAAGTTTGTTCATATTGTAAAACTTCAAACAAGGCCATGTAGCTCATTGAATTGCAATAAAAGTTGCCTGATTTTCAATCAAATTGTGATTATTGAAACGATTTAACATGGTGTTCTACTAATCGTTTCAATAAGCACAACTTTATTGAAATTCAGGGCAACCTTTATTTCAATTACGAATTTTTCAAAAAAGGGTGTCTCAACTTTATAGCAATACATTTCGTGCATCGGCGATGCCCGCATTCGTTTCCCTGTCTAGAAAAACCTCTAGATAGTCGGTTTTCAGTAGGAAATTGGAATTTTTGTATCATTTTCGCTGCAATATACCCACCCCTTCCCTGAGTCAGGAAATCGTTTTCAGGCTTCGAAATGCGCGTAATCGACAAGTTTCTGCCGATTTTATAGCGTTTTTGGGGGTGTGCTCAACTTTTTGCACAATTTACTCCGCCGTGAATCTCTTCGCTAGTTTGCTCATTATCACGATTCTCTTCTAATTCCCGGTTTTATGTCCATTTGATAAAATGCTAATTTGAAAAACGCGTTGAAATTTCTTTTTTCATATACATGGGTTATTGAAACGAAAAACCTGATTCTTTTTTCAGAGTTTTCGTTTCAATATCCCAAAACTTTCAACTTGAATTTTTGAATTTTTTAGGGGTTGTAGGACTTTTCGAAACTAGAAAAAAACCTATTTTTACACAAGTTTATATAAAAAAGCAATTATAGCATGTTTTTCAGCTCAGCGAGACGAATAAAATGCCACCCAAATTATCCATTTTGGAGATCGAGTTGGATTATTGAAACGAAAACCCTGATTCTTTTTTTCAGGGTTTTCGTTTTAATAACCTGAACTTTCAACTCCAAATCTCCGAGAATCACACCCTAATAAAAAGTAAAAATTAGAGGCATTAATGAATGGATGATCTGGTTCGAAATCCCTTCAGGATTTTGGATGCTCGGAAACAAGATCTTTACCGAAATTGTTGCGAGGATCTCCTTAAATAATTGATTGACCGTGTACTATTCGTACGAGGATACTTGACGAATTTCTATATGGTGAATAGCGCGTGAACTCGAAACGCATGGTTTTGTTATATATATATTGAAAATTAGGTTTTGTACTTTTTTCGCACTTGACGTCGGCGCCGTCACCCCAAAAACTTGAACCTTATTGAGCTTTTATGAAACTTTTATTCTGTCTCTCGAAACAGATTTTATACCAATTTTTGGCTAGAATTTTATAGAAAGTTTTAAGGATTTTATAAAAATTGAATTTTTTCATTTTTTAGGGGCTACAATTTTTTGTTTGCTGTGTTCCTATACCCTATCTATTAATTATTTAAAAAACCGCAGATCATTATGTTCGGTGTTTTTTTGAGATAATCACGATTACATACGAACGATCAAGATGAAACAGGATTTATACTTTGAAAAAATTGACTTTTTTGATAAAAATTGAATTTTAAAATCGATTTTTGCTTCAATTTTTTCAAATTTCATAAAATGAACATTATAGCTATAATTTTTTATAGCTAAATGAGACGAACAAAATGACATAAAATTATTCAATTTGAAAATTGTTTTGGTTTATTGAAACGAAAACGTGAATCAGAATTTTCGTTTCAATAACCCAAAACAATTTTCAAATTGGTTAATTTTCGTGTCATTTTGTTCGTCTCATTTAGCTAGAAACAATTGCTATAATGTTCATTTTTATGAAAATTTAAAAAATCGATGCAAAATCGATTTTTCCGCAAAAATTCGAAAAAGTTTGTGTATTAAAACGAAAATATGTACACAAATTCAAATTTCAAACGTAATTATTTCGAAAACAACAACGATTCAGAATATGCCGTAAAAAAATGCTCAGGGAATGGAGTTAGTGTATTGACTCAAAAATCGAAAATTTTCTTTTTTCCCGTACACCAACTCCTGAATCAGGGTCAAGATAATTTTTTTATGCGTAGAAAATGTGCGCAATTGATTCCCCACATAAAATTACCCCAGATGGATGCTTTCGGGCGAAAAAAGAAATTTTTTCGATTTTCGCATCAATACATCAACTCCGTTTCCTGAATCAGGCATTAAGCGTTTAAAATTTTTTTCCTTTTTTGGTTCAACTTTAGTCAAATATTAACAAAACATACAGGGTGTTTCAGGTGAAATGTACCTATTTTATTTTGACATAACTTTTTTCTGGAAAATGATTTTGAATTTTCGACTATTGGAAAATCACGAGCTAATTTGTCCATTTTATGCATGTTTCTTTGTTTTTGAAAATCTTGACTTTGGGCATTGAAACGAAAAATTGCTATTTTTTCCTGAAGGAATTTTTTTTAAATTCTTGCGCCAATTGATTCAGCGACCCCAAAAACGGTAGTGTACCAATTTTCGTGAAAAACATATTCTTGGTTT
>OZJO01006373.1:0-30635 GCA_900406225.1 Acrobeloides nanus
AGGCCTCACGAAAACTTCGGCGAGTCCATTTTGATCGAGTCGGTGGGCGTAATTTGTATTCCAGCCTAAAAATTTTCCATGTACTACTCCATACTTGTAAGTAGTAGTAAGAGTAATGTATCAAGTGACGGGTATTAACAGGGGACGAAAAAGTAGGTGGTACCAGGGATGCGCCCTTTGTTCATCCGGATGAATGACGGACAAGGCTTGTCCCCGCGATCAAGATGGACAATCCATATGACGGACAAGGTTTGTCCGCGGTCAAAATGGACATTAACCACGCGGACAAGTCTTGTCCACGGACAAGCCTTGTCCGTCCCATGATTTGTCCGTGTTGTCCGGCCTTTATATACCGCATGTCCAAACACGGATGTCCATCTGTTATCCGGACCAAGGGCGCATCCTACAATGATACCACCTACCATCCATGCGCAGAAACACCACCCCAAACCACTCATGGAAACACCCAAAACCCACCCATTGAGCGGTAGTGGGAAGTATCACAATGAGTGGTTGGTGGATGATCACCCATCTTCGCTCCCTGGATACTAACACATTTTAGAGATCCCACCCAAAAAATTTTTGCCGACATTTTTAGGAACCATGTCCGTGGATATTCCTACCTGTCAAAACGTCTTGAACAGTATCCAGCCCAATAATATCCATATGTTCGAAAGTTCCAAATGGAATTTCATAGCCCAGTTTTAGTGCGATATCAATATCTTCGGGGGTGGCAATCCCATTTTCAACCATATACATAGCTTCAGACCTGACTGGGATCATCAGTCGATTGCAAATAAAACCATGACAATCGTTGCAAACAACGGTTGTTTTCCCAATAGCTTTTCCGTACTCAATTAGACTGTTCAGGGTGGCTTCAGAGGTTTCTTGTACTTTTCCAACCTAAATTTAAAATTTTTTTAATAATCCATTAGAGTCAATTAGTGATGTTCCAAATCGAAACAAGCACGAAGGTTGTGATTTTTTTTTTGTTTTAGCCAAATTCTATTCATGGTAGTAAATATACAACACTTATTAATGCGTTTCGTGTCAACTTTATCCGTTGTCGGACAGTTGGTCGACCCGGACAGTTGGTCGACCGGACACTTGGCCGACCGGACAGTTGATCGACTCGGACACTTGGTCGACCGGACAGTTGGTCGACTGGACAGGGGGTCTTAAGCTTAGGCTTAGGTCTTAGGCATTAGGCTTAGGCTTAGGCTATGGCCTAGGCTTAGGTCTTAGGCTTTGGCCCGAGTCGACCAACTGTTCGATCAACTTTATCGTGTAAAAGTCGCTTCGTGTCAATTTTATGAACGTCCATCGTTTTTTCTATGCAAAAAACTAATACCTCTAAGAGTCGTTTCCTTTCAAGCGGGTTGAAAAAATGTAGACCACCAAAACGATCTTTGTGCTTGATCATTTTCCCGACATCGGATAATTTCAAAGATGAAGAATTTGTCGCCAGAATCGTTGATCTTGGTGCTGCATTTTCAATTTGCTCAAAAATATTTTGTTTCAACTCCAGCCTCTCATAAACTGCCTCAATAACTAGGTCTGCTTTAGAAACACCTTCGCTCAAACTTGGGGAATAATGGAGATTCTTTAAAAGTTCGGAGAAGCCATTATGCTTTCTTTCTGCCTAAAATTTTTTCGCTTATCAATAAAAGAAATTTTTCATTTTGTTGTTCACTTCTTTAAGGTTATTCAATGCTGGATTGTTAGGATTTTCACCATCTTGATGATTAGCTATAAAATCAAGGTAGAACTGAACGGCTACATCTTGTATGCGTTTTTGAGTATTATCTAGGATTTGTTGGTCACGATCAACCAGTGTTACTTGATAGCCAGCGGCAGCGGTATCCTAAAAAAATGTAATATAACATTGGAGGTTTCTGCAAAATTGAGGTCAAGAAATTGTTTAATTGCAAAAAAAGATTACAGGGTGAGCCCCAAAAAAATCGTACTTTTGAATAATTGAGCAAAATCGAAAAATTTACCAAAAAATTGTAAAAAATTCGTCAAAAATCGAAAAATTTCGTTAAAGGGGGGGGGGTCCAAAATAGGGTCGGGTAGAAAATTTTTCAAAATTTTTTTAACCAATGACCACTTAGGGGTAATTTTATGCGAGAAATCGATTGCGTGCATTCTCGAACCATGAAAACGCTTCCTTGACCGTGATTCAGGGAAAGTATACGTATTTACGTAAATAAATTGATTTTCGCTTCAATATACCGATTTCTTCCCTGAATCAGGGTCAAGGAAGCATTTTCAAGGTTCAGGAATGCGCGCAATCGATTTCTCGCATAAAATTACCCCTAAAGGGTCACTTGTTAAAAAAATTTTCTACCCGACCCTATTTTGGACCCCCCTCCCTTTAAACCGAACATAGCGACAAGATCTTCGACAAAAAATTTTTTCATGATTTTTCCAGAAATGACCATTATAGGGGTAATTTTATGCAAGAAATAGATTGCGCGCATTCCCGAACCGTGAAAACGCTTCCTTGACCCTAATTCAGGGAAGGAATCGGTGTATTGAAGCGAAAATCAAACATTTTCCGATTTTTATGAGAAAACCGTCGATTCTTAGGTTTTTCTAGACGAGGAATCGATTACGCGCATTCCTAAAGCTTGAAAACGCTTCTCTGATCCTGATTCAGGGAAATTAGTACAGCGTGGGCCAAAAAAAGTGGATTTTTGTGATTTTTTGGAACCCGAAAATTTATTTTTCTAAGGGTAATTTTATGTTTTTAGGGGTAATTTTATGCGGGGAATCGATTGCGCGAATTCCTGAATCCTGAAAATGCTTTTCTGGACCTGATTCAGGGATAATATTGGGTTTTTGAAAATGCGAAAAACGACAATTTTTCCCTGAATCAGAATCAGGAAAGCATTTTCAGGATTCGGGGATACGCGCAATCGATTCCCCGCGTAAAATTACCCCTAAAGAGGTCATTTTTAGAACAATACATTTTCGGGTCCGAAAAAATCACAAAAATCCACTTTACATGTTGGATTTTCGTTTCAATACACCGATTCCTTCCCTGAACCAGGATCAAGGAAACATTTTCACGTTTCGGGAATGCACGCAATCGATTTCTCGCATAAAATTACGCCTATAAGGGTCATTTCTGAAAAAATCATGAAAAAAATTTTTTTGTCGGAGATCTTGTTGCGATGCTCGGTCCTCCTTTAAGATGCATCCATAGTTTTTACCTCTTAAAGCATTATTATCAAAAGCATTTGAAATAGATGCCAAATTTCCATTTTGATCTTGGCAGCTAGTTTCTGCTAATAAAAATTGCTTGGAATCTTTTGGAATAAAATAACATTTATCACCAGCGACATTAGGAAATGTTCCATTAGGGCAGCTTGCATAAATTTCATAAAGAATGGCAAAAAACAATAAATATTTCATCCTCGACAACTCACTTTTTCCTCTTATAACTAATGTTATCAATTTTTTGCTTTCAATCAAACTATCCATTATACATTGCGTTTGTAATATGTATTTTAGTCTATAATGAGGCGATGCTTCTTCTTATCAGCGAGAAATTAAGCACAAATCGATTTTTAGCCTCTAATAAAGTCAGATTAAAAAACTCAATAACCTATATGCTTAATTGTAAAGTTAAAAAAGTCGGGACTCAATGTTAAAGTGATCCTTGCGCCATGTATTTTTTTCAACATTTTTAAGAAAATAATAATAGGCAAAAAATTTTCGAGGTTGATTTAGGGGGATATAAAAATTTTCTTGAAAATCAAAAGTTTGACCCTAACGGGATCGAACCTGGATCCCCAACGTTTATTAACTTGCAAGATCGGATGGTCGCCTTCTCTATCCTATGCTCAACTTAGTCAACACTTGATATGAAGCTCGCTATGAAAAGAGTTATACGACCTAATACATCCAAAACTTGAAGCTTTATTCAATTAAAGTCTTCCACACCTGGACAGAAGGTTCATATTTTCAACAATTTTACGTGGAGTAAATAGACAACTTCGAAAAAATTGTTTAATTTTGGCTCTACAGTCGCCGCTCCATATAGTGACATCTCTATATAGTGACACCCCCTTCAATTCCATATAGTGACCCCCTAGAAATACATGTGTATACCCCCCCCCCTCAAATTGGGGGGGGGGGGGGGGGGGGGGTCGCATGCAAGCCAAATCGAGGTCCATGCGCGGAATTCCGCGTGCGGGACTAAAATTGTTCAAAATTTCCTATTTTTTCAACAAAAATCGTAATTTTCTGAGCAGTTGCAGCTTAAAAACGATCATTTTTTGTAAAAATTTCGCTTTTCTTTTCGTTTTTTGTTTATTTAAATTTATTTTATGTGCAATTAATTTATAGTTTTAAAAATGCCGAAAACTCCGATAAGGCCAAAATCGCGAAAATGTATTTCATTGAAGGATAAATTGTGAATTATTAGAGAATCAGAAACTAGAAGCAAAAATGGATTGGCCAAAAAGTGGGGAATCCCTAGACCGACCATTATCCGAATTTTAAAATTTTTTGAGAGCTTGTGTGGGGGGATATTAATTGCATATTTAATGAAATTATATAGGGAAGTATAATGATTTTTACGAATTATAATGTAGGTAAAAACTGATATTTGTGATCAAAATGAGTATTTGTATATAAGTGTATAGGGGTCGTCTAATCTCTCTAGCAGTGTCAAGGGGGATTCCTCCAGTGCCGTACCTGAGAGGGGAGTAGCCATGTGGGGGAGGGGTAGTTGCGTAGCCAGAGGGGCCGGTAAGGGAGAGGAGCACTCGGGTAAAAATTTAAAATTCACTCGGGTAAAAATTTAAAAAATGAAAAATAAAAAAATCCACATCTAAATTATATCTTAAAATATTTTACCAGTCTTCGGCCGATAAGGGGAGACACGTGCCCCTGTGACCCACTGTGCCTACACCTTTGGGGGAGGGGAGTCAGTGACGTAGCTGGAGGTGAGAGGGACCCGCCAAAAAATCATAAAGGGAAAGTATTGTGATTTTTTAATTGTAATTTGTTGTTGATGTGTTGAATAAATACTGAATAAAAAACGGCGGATAATTATGCACCAACCCACTATAAGAAAAAACAATGTCAATCTATTCGTAAAAAACTCATCAACCCCTAGAAATAACTGCATTACATCTAAAAAAGTTATAATCAACCTAGATATCAGAAATCTTATGGACATGACTATCAAAATCTTATCTTGATCTAGATTTTTATATGTTTTGAAGTTTTTCTGACGTTATGAATATGATGTGAAATTTTTATGAACATTATGAAAATTAAGAAATAAGGAAAGACCGAGATGAATACCAAGCTACTTATGACTCGATATTCGAGTATGTACACAAAATTTTCGGTTAGGGTACTTATTTCAAAGATGTAGACATTCAAACGATCAATAAACATGACGTTTAATTCACAAAATCTAGGAACATTATAAAACAACGAGAGGAGACTAATGAAGAATCCGATTAGATGCACTTGATAATTGAATTTTAGATTGAAACAAAGGATTCTTGACGTGTTATGGCATAACACTATGTATCGTTCGTAGATTAAGATGAATAATACAGGGTGTCCGGAAATAAACCGACTCCCCATAAAACAGTCGATTTTGTTTGAATTTTTGATTGAGTTAAATTTATATAGTTTTTAGTGTTAAAAATGAAAATATTTCGTCCTGCTATTATTAGAACGAGGTGTGAGCAAGCATAAGATCGCCAAACTTCTTGGAATACATTATTGTATACATTTTGTATTCCAAGAAGTTCGGCGATCTGCTTGCTCACACCTTGTTCGTGCATTCTAATAATAGCAGGACGAAATATTTTCATTTTTAACACTAAAAAACTATATAAATTTAACTCAATCAAAAATTCAAACAAAATCGACTGTTTTGGGGGGTCGGTTTATTTCCGGACACCCTGTAGCCAAACACTGCTGGTTAATGACGCGTTGCCTAATGTGTACCTAAAAATAAGTTAATTAATCGAGATAAAAAAATGTGTTTATTTGTGCCGTATGGTCTGTGATCATATGAAAAGAAATGGGAAATTACATGTTCAGGAAGGCTGAGGATAAAAATAAACTTAAAAATGATGCATATGCAAAAAAGTGTTTGTTTCTTGCAAATATCTTGTAAGAAGATTTAAGGAAAAAATCATATTGAAAAAGTCGAAAAAATAAACGGATTTTTCATAAAAATCTCAGAGTTTTACCCTATAATGAGCGTGTTCGGTCGCTTGACCGACCGGTCATCCATGATAATTTTTTTGAGCACAAAATATTAAGCTTAGCCTAAGGCTTAGTTTATACATTAGCCTAAAACCTAAGGCTAGGCTTAGGCCTTAGGCTTAAGACTTAAGCCTATTTCAATTGACATAAGCAAGCACATCATACAAGCAAACATTTTACCCACAAAGAATCAAATTCAAATTGAAGTACAATAGTTCAGTCGGCCAAGTAACCGGGTCGGCCAAATGATTGAGTCGGTCAAGTGACCGATTGAATTTAAGGTTATCGACGGTTTAGATTATATAACGGATTATTGGTTGCATAACCCGGGCTACGTATAAGATCCGTATTTCCAAAACCTAGTGATGAAGGTAAGACCCAAGAAATCCCAGGTTTTCGTACCTGTCTTATCAAAACCTGGATTTAGATGAAAACAAAGTCCAGTGACATCACTTGACTAGAAACCAAAAATAGAGGATACATCGATAACAAAATCACTCAATGACCAGACCAATGACCAGAATTCCGGATGCATTGATAACGAATTGGCTTTTTGACCCCTCTACCATACTAAAGAGAGTGCATAACAAGAGGGCTCGAAAAGTCAGTTTTATCGAAGTGCTTCAGTTTGATCATTTATACCATAGAAATCGTTCGCTATAGCCAAAAGTGGTGATTATTATTATGTTTTGTCGAAAGGAATTGATTTGAGTGCATCTGTAACACACAAGCTCTCGTTTACAAAAGACATGTAGTAGTAACGGCGAAAAATTCAAAAATATGTAGTATTGGCCGCCGCGAAGCGGATGCAAAAAATACGTCGCATTGACTAAGTGACATATTTTTGGATAGAGGTTGTCATAAGGGCGCAGATCTTTTTAGGGCGCCGTGGCGACCTCAACGCGCAAAAAGGGGTGGAAAAATCAAGACCACCGCGCAAATAGGGTGACCAACTCGCGTGAAGAGCGAGCATATAGATTTTTTATAATCTATGCGTATTTTGCGCTCTGAATCATCATTTTTGCGCGTTGATTTATAAAAAATATACAATGCGCGAGCAGGTACAATATACGAAAAATTGTCTAAAAACCATAACGAAGATCCTTATGTTTCCGAAAAATTTTGAAAAAAATTTTAAAAAACATAAGTGGGACCCTTATGTTAACAACCAACGCTCAAATTTCAAAAATTTTGGCGACCCTAAAAAACTGTACATAAAAACCTTAAAAATAGGTGATTTTCGACGGCTTTTATAGGTGGAAGGAAAGGCTTTCAGATTTTTTCGACTTCAGATTTGTGTTCCTCGCCTATAAATTACCCTAATACTCATAAAAAACCTAGGGCATGCGTTAAATTCCACGTGGTAGTAGTGGGCCTTTAAAGAAATATACAAAAAATTATTTTACTTTTGGGCCTGTTCTGTTGAGGTGTACCTAAAATTTATATAAGCCTAGACATGAATTTGTATCATTGCGATATGGGGGTGCTGGATGAATTACCATGATACATGAAATAGAGAGAGGGAGAATTCTGGATTTCCGTGATGAAGTTTTGACATAACTGAAGAGGGGGTACAGGGGAAGTGATAAGCGAAACCCCATATGAAAAAAATTAAAAATATCAATTTTTGAGTTTTGGTTATTTTTTTATTTGTGCCGTCGCCTTTAAAAAATATCATAAACATGAAATTTGATCGTTTTTTGCACAAGTTGCCTGGACACCAATGTAAAAGCGTAACATTCCTCTTTTTCCGAAAAAATTCATTTAGGGGGTTAACAAATTTATTTTTTACAAAATACCCCTCCCCGATTTTTCATTGAAAAACGTGTTTTTTAACACTGTTTAGTCCATAAAAAATTATCATCGTTTTGGCTAATTGTTGGAAATATTATGTAAAAAATTGTGCGGAACAAGATAGCATCAAAAAAATTTTCAGAAAAATTCATTTAAGGGGTCAAAAATGAATTTCTTTACAAAATTATCCCTATTTTGAAGCAACAAGTTTGAAAAATTAATTTCAACTATTCTTTCGCTCAAAATGCGATGCTTTTTTGTACTCGGGGGATGTTGACTATGAGGAACATGATAGTGATGTTATTTTTTTAGAATTTTTTTTGTAAAAATAAAAAAATTAGGGGATTACCCTCTAAAAATTGAAAAAATTTAATTTTTCGAGTTTCTACTATATGTATGTCGTTTAAGCGATATCAATGATGGTCTCTAAACATTGAAAAAAATTTGATTGGATGAGGAATTTTGGTGGGGTGGATGGGTTATTTCAAAATTTTATGCCCTGATAGTTGGGTATATAACTCAAAAACTGGATATAAGATAGAGAAATTTTCTTTAAATATTTCTCGCCTTAAAAATGCACATTTCCTATGTTATTGCCTATGAAAAATTGATTCATTTTAGGTATTTTATAACAGATATCTTACAATTATGGTGAATCAATTTGCGAACAATACAGGGTGTTCCTTTGAAATCCCCGAGTGCAAAAAATAAAAAAGAGATTAAATTTTTCCCTTAGCATTATCACAGTATTCTTGCTTACACCAAAACGTTTGGCAATTTTTCTCACTGAAGTTTTTGAAGTTGTTGGTTCTTCTAAGCCCTCAATAGAGTTCTTTATTCCTTGTGTCAGTTTTTTTCTTTTTCAGGATGACGTTTTTCGACGGAACCGGTTTTAAGAAAATTGCGTACCACATTTTTATTGTAGACGAATCTGGGATATCACATGCTTTTCCTTCTCTATATTCTCGGGAAAATGCTTTTTGAAAATTTTTTAAAATATGGACCCCCTCTCCCAATATGGTAGACTTTAATTGGATAAAGCTTCAAGTTTTAGAGGCATTAGATTGTATAACTCTTTTCATGAAGAGCTTCATATCAAGTGTTGACTACGTTGAGCAGCAGATAGAAAAGACGACCATCCGAATTGGCAAGTTAACAAATGGGGGAGCCAGTTTCGATCACGTTAGGATCAAACTTTTGATTTTCAAGAAAATTTTTATATGACTCCCTAATTTCAACTTCGAAAATTTTTTCCTATTATTATTTTCTTAAAAATATTTAAAAAATACATAGCGCAAAGACTACTTTAACATTGAGTTTCAACTTTTTTAACTTAACAATGAAGCATAAAGGTTATTAAGTTTTTGAATTTGACTTGATTAGAGGCTAAAAATCGACTTGTGCTTCATTTCTTGCTGATAAGAAGAAACGTCACCTAATTTCTAGAGGCTAAAAATCAGTCAAATGAATTTACTTTGAACTGAATTTCTCGCTGATAAGAAGAAACGTCACCTAATTTCTAGAGGCTAAAAATCAGCCAAATGAATTTACTTTGAGCTTAATTTCTCGCTGATCAGAAGAAACGTCAACTCATTATAGACTAAAACATGTATCACAAACGCAATATATAATAGACGGTTGAATTGAAAGCAAAACATTGATAACATTAGTTATAAGTGTAAAAGCTGAGTTGCCGGAGATGAAATATTTATTGTTTTTTACCATTCTTTATGAAATTTATGCAAGCTGCCCTAATGGCACATTTCCTAATGTCGCTGGTGATAAATGTTATTTTATCCCAAAAGATTCAAAGCAATTTTTATTGGCAGCAACTAGTTGTCAAGATCAAAATGGAAATTTGGCATCTATTTCAAATGCTTTTGATAATAATGCTTTAAGAGGTAACAACTATGGGCGCATTTCTTTAAGCGCAGTACTGGTTGCTGAGCAGAAAGCTTCGCGCTGGACACATCGATGCTCACTCAGAGCAGCACTACATGCAGTTCTGCATGTGCCATAAATAAATACGTCGATAGAGTGTATTCAAATTGAATTATTTAGCAAACGCCACAAACTTGCTTGGGTCGAACGTTATATATGCTTGGCTAGGTGGAAGTAATGTCAATAATAGTACATGGATATGGACAGATGGACAGCCTTTTTCTTATACAAATTGGGCTAGAGGTATTATTAAAATGTTTTAAACAAATCATTTTTTTTAGGAAACCCAGACAATGATACTGGTGATAATTGCTTGGCACTAAACCTTTCGAATGGCCATTGGTATAGCCAAAACTGTTATAACATTATTCCATATATATGTGAGCTTTCTCAAACCAATTGCCCGACTTGTCCTCCATGTCCTCAAACAACATGTCCCCCATGTCAATCACATTGTGAAATTTCATGCCCTGATAGTTGGGTATATAACTCAAAAACTGGATTTTGTTATAAGGTAAAGAAATTTTCTTAAATACTACTCGTCCTAAAAATGCACATTTCCTATTTTATCGCCTATGAAAAATTCATCTTAGGTATTTTTTAACGGTACTTCTAATATCTACAATGATAGTGAATCAGTTTGCAAGCAATATAATGGTCATTTAGCTTCTATTCACAGCACCAATGAAAATTCTTTCATATTCGGCAATATTTATTGTAATAAACTAAAAATATTTTTAAAAGTCTTTAGGTCTTCAATATGCAGAACCATTAATAGGCTTGTACTATGATTTTAACAATGACGCTTTCCAATGGTCCGACAATACGCCAATCAATTATACAAACTTTTATTCGAACCGTACTATTACTGGATCTTGTGTTTTACAAGACCTTGTTCATGGATGGTGGTATACTCAAGATTGTTCATATAGTATTGGATTTGTATGCAAAACAAGACCACAAATCTGGCAAAACAATACATTAGAATATAAAATAAAAGATTCTGTCTTTCCTAATATTACTGAAGAAAATAATCAGACAAAATCGATAACATACTCTGAACAAAATAAATGTTCAAGCACATGTCCAACATGTATTCTGGATAGTTGCACACCATGTCCAACTCTATCGGTATGCAATACGAAATGTCCAGATGGATGGACTTACTATTCAGCTACTAATTTTTGTTACAAGGTTCAGTTGTTTACTTTTCATTATATCATGAGTTATAATTTAGATATATGAATTTCGAAATCGATTAAATTTTTCAAACGCCGAACAAACGTGTAAAGAATCAAATGGTCATTTAATATCAATTCATAATGAAAATGAAAATAACTTTTTACAACGTAAGTCTTTATTAATGATGTGAGTTTATTTTATATTGTATTATATGTACAGAGCGTTCATTTTGGTCTGCAACATCAATGTTTTTAGTCGTTCTCGCAGCCCCTCTAACGAATTTCTATGCGGTTTTTTTAAATAATAGCTAAACAATAGCCGAATAGATGTTGATAAAAATTTTCGAAATCCATTGATCCTAACATTGTCAAAAATTACTTTGAAGTTTTCAAAGTCGATTTTCTTCACTTTAGAAAAATGTTAGAAATTTAATTTTTTTAAGAAAATACAGTACCTTAGTCCTTCAGACACATACAAAAAACATTATATAAAATTTATTTAACAGTGGCGAGATATTTGACTTTGAAGTTGATAGTCAAAGATGAGGCAAAAATAAAATGACGGACCCGGGAGTCGAACCCTCTACTTTCTAGTTGCTAGCTGAACGCGAAAACCACTACACAATGCGGCGATTTTTTCAATACAAAATTTGAACTTTTAAAATAATTTTACGATTAAAAAGTTGGTTATATTTAGATATAGCTTGTTTCAAATTTCGGGCAAATAAGTTGTATACCGCGTAGCAAAGTGATAAAGCTCTCTATTTGCACTCTGAAGGGCAAGGGTTCGATCTTGGAGGTCGAAATCAGAAATACAGGGTGTCCGGAAATAAACCGATCCCCCCCCCCATAAAACAGTCGATTTTGTTTGAATTTTTGATTGAGTTAAATTTATATAGTTTTTTAGTGTTAAAAATGAAAATATTTCGTCCTGATATTATTAGAATGCACGAACGAGGTGTGAGCAAGCATAAGATCGCCGAACTTCTTGGAATACATTATTGTTATTGTATTCCAAGATTATTGTATTCCAAGAAGTTCGGCGATCTTATGCTTTCTCATCTCGTTCGTGCATTCTAATAATATCAGGACGAAATATTTTCATTTTTAACACTAAAAAACTATATAAATTTAACTCAATCAAAAATTCAAACAAAATCGACTGTTTTATGGGGGGTCGGTTTATTTCCGGACACCCTGTATAAATGTGTACCTTTTTTTCAAAAATAATGCATTTTTATAAAGGCCATATCTCCTAGTAGGAATTGAATTGAGAGGTCGTTGACCACTCATATGAAAGCTAGGAATCTACCCTACAACTTTTATATAGACACTTATAGCAAGTTTTCGCTTCAATAACAAGTTATATTTCAATCTTTGAGGCATACCCTGATTTTTTACCGGGTTTTTGACAAAGATCGGCATTTTTGACCCTGTTACAGGGATTTTTATCAAGGACAATTATTGAAAAATTTGTAGCCCAGATTCCCAGGAACATTTTGGTATATAAAGCTGAGAATGCGGACTACAACTTTTATATTGAGTCAGTGGCGTATTTAGGGGGGGGGGAACCCGGGGTGGTTCCCCCCCCCATTCCTGGAAAAATTAAAAATTTTTCCTAATGGTCCCCCCTTATGTTTTTCCCAAATTTTTTCAAAAATGGTACCCCATTATGATCTTTTACCAAAAATGACTAAAAAAAAAAAAAGGTCGAAAAAATTTTTTTTGAAAAGGTTCCCCCCCCCCATTCTTGAATCCTGGCTACGCCACTGTATTGAGTGTATGGAGCCAAGTAGTAGTAGAAAAAGTAGTCGAAAAATTAGGTTTTTTGCAAATACCCAGGTCTCTGCAGGAGTAAAAAATTCAACAAAATGGCTCTATCCAAAAACTTTGTTCCCACCAATTTCTTTTTTTGTATTAGTAGAACCGGGGAAGCGAGCGCTTCGCGCCTGGAAAAGAGAAGAAATTTGGACTCGGTTATGCTGCAAACTTGTAGGCGGTCATTTACATACCTAGGGCGCTGCCCAGGTTGACCAAGCTACAGCATTTCCGACCAATTTATCTAATATATCTCTAGGGTACTCCCGAATCGTCAATCTCTTGTTCCGGTGTTGGCGGTCCATCAGGCTAGGACTCATTAAGTCTCACAATAGTTAAGTTGTTATCCAATCCTTCATAGCAGGCACGGCCCTACACGCCTGCTCAGTAATGGTAAACACCAATTAGGCTTTACCAACTGCGCCATGAAGGCAGATAGATAAAAGATGTTTTATTTATGACCACATATTAAAGCATAAAAGGCGAAAATGAAAAAATTGAATTTTTTAATTTTTTCAGAGGGGTATCTCCATGATTTGGGTGTCGTTTTTCTTCTCTCACCGAGCTCTTTCCAAAAATCTAAGTCGTAACGGGACTGCACTTAAGGTTACAAAATTCGGTGACACAAACAGACAGACATTTCTCGTTTAATATTATATATAAGATAAAAGTGTTATCCTAAAAATACCGTTTTCTGGAATTTGGACCATCAATTTCAGAGCCAGAAAAAGTGCCTAAGGACATGAAAATTGGCCTGAGACCACACCTAAAACAAAGTAGGGGTATAGTAGGTAATTTTATGACCAACCGGAGAAATTGGTGGGAAAAAGTTTTTGGCTAGACAATTTTTTGAATTTTTGACCCCTGCGGGAACCCAGATATTTCAATTGAATTCCCGCATGGAAAACCCCCGAGTCAAAAAATCAGCCAAAAAACTCAAAAGTTGACAATTTTTCTTTGTATTTGGTGACCAAATCCGAACCTGACGACATCAATGTCGATTAACTTGGCAGTTTGGACGGGTTCTTTCTTTATCTACTGCGCGATTGGCTATCAACAATTTCGAAGCTGTAGTGGAAACGATCCATAAGATGTTGAAAAATAATAAAATTCGTAAAATTTTCAGCCTCTCAAAATTTAAAATATCGCATGATTAAATTTTGCAAGAAACTTTTATACCATTTGTCTAAGGCAATCGGGATAATAACTTGTTTTTAAATTTACTCATCAATTGTTTTGCTCTTCAGTACAGAGTGACAAGAAAATACTGCATATTTTTATTTATAATTTTTTTTATCAACAATTTTTATTTTAATCTGAGGACGTGGGGTTACGCCGAATCATCCCCTTCGCTTTCTGAATATTCTTCTTGCTACGTGCTGTTTTCTTCCAGCCTCTGCCCTTTTGGTCTTCGTAGCTTCTTGTATCTTCGTATCGCTTGATGGCCCTCTTACAGTGCTTTGAGTGATATCGAGAAATTCAGCAATTTCTTGTTTTTTGCCTCGGTTATGCGCGCGAATAATAGCCGGTCTTAAATCTTTCATTTTTTCACTAAAAACATTCAATAATGTGTAGAAACAAGAGTAAAATAAACGAGAAAAAATCATAAATGAAAATATGCAGTATTTTCTTGTCACCCTGTAGACCAATTACCGCTAATGTAAGAGGTTAAAAATTGTTACAAACAACCAAGAATAGAATCATTATCTGCTTCAATAAATTCAGATGGCATGATCTATAGTCAGAGAAACAATATCATTTTTTTGGTGTTCTTGGAAATTTTTGTCACAGGGTGCAACTGAGCGTGCAAAATTATCTGAGGACGCACATTGCACCCTCAATGACACTCAACAGATGTCGTTATGGGTAAAAAGGGTTTTTGAGGGTGAAATTTCACCCGAAAAGGTGAAATCTGGACACCCTGCCTATAATAGTTTTTGATGAATGAGCAATCGCATCACAAGTTACTGATTTATTCGTTTTCAGCGTCGTAATTTTGGCCCAAATTTCTGGGGCGAGGGTATTTTTGGACTTTTTCTCAAAATTTTTTCTTTTTCTTCATTAAAATTTAAAATTTTTTTCAGATTTCGGGAGGGTCCCAGGTCCTTTCCATAATTACGGCCTAATGAATATTAAATAAAAATTTTGATACAATATTTAAATAAAATTGACAATATTCTTTCTTATTCTCCTACGCATTCCTACTGGCTAACCACTCTCTATCTCACATTTGGAACTTTGGAAATGCGTCTCCCGGACAGTGCTACACATAAGAGAATATTGAATCTGTTGCAAAAATTGGCACTTTCGCCACGCTAACTTTCGTTATAGTGCCCAAAATTCGCACAAAAATCATGATTTTTTAAAATTTCATATATTTTCCGAATAGAGTCCTTTTAATTTTATTCATTTTTATTTAAATTTAAAATTTCAGACAATTTAAAATTAGTTTGATCATTTTTCCTTATATAAATATCGTATAAAAGTGTTCCTCGCATTTCTGCCCAGTTAAATAAAGTTGCCGCTGACATGATATTATCAATCTGTTGAGCTATTTGCTATAAAAAATTAACGCAAATATTTTTTTGTCACTAATATTTTTTGTCGCCAAAAATATTTCTTCTACCACCAGAAAGAAACAAATTTTTTTCTTAGATTAGGCCATAAATGTCACCCCTTTAAGCCTTTTCTATTGAAAAAATAATAAAATTTACTTCAATATTAGCAAGAATTTCCATAAGTTTAGAAATTCTTTTAATGATTTTTAAAGGAGATAATAATTGGTTCGAGTTGTAAACAAGATAGCTTAGAACCTCAACGTATTTTTTCTTGAATTCTTCGATTTTGATTAAGCCATCGTTACTTAGGTTGTTCACTGAAAAATAGGAAAGTTTTCACGATTTTCGATTTTTTAGATTTCTAGATTTTTTTAATAGATTTTCTAGACAAAAAAATATTTTGCTTACAAAAGAAATATTTTTGGTGATGAAAAAATACGATCTAAACTTCTATAGATTTTCTAGATTTTACATAGATGTTCTAGATTTTGTCAAAATTTTGTCAAGATTTTTTAGTTTTTGTCTAAATTTTCTAGATTTTGTCTAGATGTCTAGATTTTTTAGTTAATTAAAAATTTTTACGAGAGACCTACCCGGCATAAAAACTCCTATAACTCTTATGAGCGCATACTCAATTTCGGTTATATTAACTTCTCTAAAAGGCTTTATAATAAATGGTTCTAACATAGATGCCATATGACTAAACATTTTAACTGCTCTAAAAATAAATTTTTTAAAAATAAATTAGGTGTCAACCCTTGATCAATTTTATCCCATTCAGAAGAATCTGTAGGAAAATACGCATGCCCACTAATAGCTAAACCATCCACATGAGCCATAGCTGATTTAAATCCCATTTGAAGTAAAGTCGACGCCGTACATCTACCTGCTATTAATTTGTCCTGGAAATCAAATCTCTTTAAATTACGTCAAAACTACTCTATCGTCTTCGTCTAGTTTGTTTAATTCTGGAATATGACTGACCCAGTCAAAATATTGAGCAGCGATTCTACACCACCCTTGTAATAATGACCATCCTGTAACATAGACTTTTGGTTCCCAATTGAGCTAAAAACTGCAATATTTTCCTTGATAATCGTTTTGAAATACTTCTGTTCTGTGACAAATCTTTCTTGGGTAATGAATGCCTTCTTTTGCTGTTATTTCCACCGTATATTTTCCTTGAAAGTCTTGACTAATATGAGATAGGCAAGAATCCGCATAGGTATCGCATAATCTTTAAATAAGTTTAATTTTTTGTAAATATAGAAAATCTGGACAATCTAGGCAAAATCTATGAAATCTAAACAAAATCTAGAGAATTTAGAAAACATTAAAAAATCTAAAAATCTGGAAAACCTAGAAATTCTACAAAATCTAGAAAAAAACAACAAAAAACAAAATCTAGAAAATCTGACAATAGGAACGAATGCGAGCACAGTTTTTAAAGGGGGAGTGCACTTGTATAAGTAAAATCGAGATTTTATAAAAACGATGCATAAAAATGATTTTTTTATCATGAATTGCGTAAAAACCATGAAAAAATATTTAAATGTCGTTTGGACTCCCGTTCTGGCCAAAATACGTCAAAAATGCCGTTTTTAGCTAGTTTTTTTTTATGTTTTGAGCTCATTTTTTCTGTAATTTTTGGACTTCCTCTGTAATTCTTGTAGAACAACTCATCTAGCTTCTTTTTCATCTGTTGATTTGTAAAAAATACGAATTTTTCATTGACTTATACGAAATTTACACAAGTTTATTTAGATTCTATAAAAGCTTGTTCATCCTTTCGACTTTCTCAATTGATGATAAAATGCATAATAATTCAAAAAGTATATAAAATACAAGCTTCCTCTATAGAATCTAAATAAACTTGTGTAAATTTCGTATAAGTCAATGAAAAATTCGTATTTTTTTACAAATCAACAGATGAAAAAGAAGCTAGATGAGTTGTTCTACAAGAACTACAAGAATTACAGAGGAAGTCCAAAAATTACAGAAAAAATGAGCTCAAAACATAAAAAAACTAGCTAAAAACGGCAATTTTGACGCATTTTGGCCAGAACGGGAGTCCAAACGACCTCTAAATATTTTTTTCATGGTTTTTTACGCATTTCATGATAAAAAAATCATTTTTATGCATCGTTTTTATAAAATCTCGGAAAACCTCGATTTTACTTATACAAGTGTACTCCCCCTTTAAGGAAATTAAGGAATTGACCACACAGGATCTTCCGCACGTATCTTTCGCACGGAATGACCGCATGGATTTTCCGCACAAGAATTTTCCTCAATGGATCTTCCGCACAATTTTGAATTTTTTTCTCTCACATTTTTTAAAGATTTTTTGCCAATTGTTTTTATTGAAATCCAGGCAACTTTTATTAAAGGACTAGTCCAGTAAGTTACAATCATATGAAAAAATGATATATTCGGAAAGATCATGAAAAATGGAGCATTTTTTGTTTTACGGCATGTTCTGAAGCGTTGTAGTTTTTGAGATAATTGAGTTTGAAATTTTGAATTTATTACAAGCTTGTCGTTGTAATACACAAAATTTTTTTGAATTGTTTGCAGAAAATCGATTTTTGCATCGATTTTTTAAATTTTCATAAAATGAACATTGTAGCAATTTTTTTAATAGTAAATGAGACGAATAAAATGACACCAAAATTATCCAATTTGAACATTGTTTTGAGTTATTGAAACGAAAACATGAATCAGAATTTTCGTTTCAATAACCCAAAACAATATTTAAATTGGATAATTTTGGTGTCATTTTGTTCGTTTCATTTAGCTATAAAAAATTGCCACAATGTTCATTTTATGAAAATTTAAAAAATTAATGCAAAAATCGATTTTTCCGCAAAAAATTCAACAAAGTTTGTGTATTACAACGAAGAACTTGTACACAAATTCAAATTTCAAACGCAATTATCGAAAACTACAACGATTCAGAACATGCCGTAAAAACAAAAAATGCTACATTTTTCATGATCTTTCCGAATATATCATTTTTTCCATATGATTGTAACTTACTGGACGGGCCCTTGAATGTAAAAAAAATGTGCGGAAGATCCGCGCGGAATTTTTTTATGCGGTCATTCGTTTCTATTGCCGAAAATCTATTTTAAAAAATTAAAAAATCCTGAAAATATAAAAATTTTAAAAAATTTAGAGAAGATCTTGAACATCTAGAAAGACCTTGAGTTTTTACCTTTCAACGAGTAAAAAATATTTGGCTACAGAAACATAGTCTTTCGAATTAAAAATTGGAATAATTTTTCTAATTCCAAGAGGTTCATTATCATCACGTTTCTAAAAATCACATAAATGTTTGAAAATTTTTTTGAACATTTCACCAAATATTTGCATGCTAGAACAATTTTATCTATGTATGTTTCATCCATTGTCTCCAATGCTGTCGCTACAACTCTTATAAGTTTTAATTTAGTCTATAAAACATACTAGCTAATTGATAATCGTTGACTTCTTCCTTAAACGTTTTAGATACTGAAAACATGGAAGTTTCACTATTATATTCTTGCAACTTCTTTCTTGAACCTTGGATCACTAAAAAATGATATTTGAATTGAATTTTTGTTTTTTTGTTACTTTCTGGTTTCATACCACATTCTAGACATTTTTTGAAACGGCATGCTGGACAGATATTTCGATTTTCTATAATTTTTTTGGTTAGCACTAATTTAAAAAAATGTAGTTTACTTATTGTAATAATGCAATTTTCTTGATAAGGACACTCATAGAATTTGTTGTTTAAAATAGCTCGGCGGAAAAAGCCTTTGCAACCGCTTAAAGAAAGTTTATTAAATGTGGTTATGTCTAAAATTAACCTGCAACATATGCTTCCATAATGCCTACAAGCATTCCTGTCGTCACCACAAATATAACACTTAAGGATTTCTTCTTTTTCTTCTAATATGATGACTTCTTCTTCGTTTATCATGTTTTGAAAAAAAGATAATTTCTCTAAAATGATATAGACCTAGACATAGTTATATAAACATAGGCAAAAACTTATAACCATAATTACTTATAGATTCTTGTTATACAGGGTGCGGCAGAATAAACCGGTCACATGAGAATGTTCATTTTATCTATTATTTTGTTCATTCTTAAATGCGATTCCATTAATTTTAAGTTTGATTCATCCGATCATATCCTTATTTTTAGCTAAAAATGGAGGAATTAAGACCCGCGATCATTAGAATGTACCAAAATCGAATTCCTATGCGAGAAATATCCAGGCTTCTTGATGTTTCAAAATCCACCGTTATCGGTGATATTAAGCGCTTCGAAGAAACCGGAACCAATGAAGACAGTGCAGGAAGTGGCATAAAAGAGCTGCAAGAATCACAAAAAACTGTCAACAAATTCGAGGAATACCCAAGCGGAATCCAACGACCAAAAGAAACTCTTCACGAAAGCTGGCCAAAAAACCGGGAATTTCCGATAGATCAATTGTTGCTAATTTTCCCAAGCGGTTAAAAGTCTGTGTAGAAGCTAAGGGCGGTTATTTTGAATAGTTTTGTTTATAATTGTCGTTTTTGTTATGGTTTCAATAAAAAATCTCTATAACGATGTGTGATCATGAACATTCTCATGTGACAGGTTTATTCTGCGCACCCTGTAAATAAAAATCAAATAACTAAAATTACCTACGAATAATTAAATAATTTAATAGCTAACTACACGGAGAATAAGAAGTGTTGAACATAAGAAAGATCTGTGCTACGAAAAAGAGTTGAATAAGATTGAGATTAGCAAAGCTTAAGTACCAATATAGTCGAAGCGTAAATAGTTTTTAATACACCTGATGGAATTTCCATTAATTTCTTATTTCTAAGCACTTAGATTGGTATACTATAAGGTTCTGTTGTACGAAAAAAGGTGGCATCGTTGGAATTTATTTATTTTTATTTAATAGAAACAAAAAAATGCTTTTCAAAAATTGCTCTTCAAGTGATTTTGAAATAAAAAATAACTTATAGACTTAACAATAAAAACTAATGAGTTTTTGAATAAAAAATCTTATGCCGAATAAGCTTCATTTTTACATACTTAGAATAAAGAATGGCTGATTGAAAATTTATTATCAAGTAGGTTAAGTTCTAGAAAAACAATAATGTCTACAGGATGTTTCAGCGAATTAGCGAGATTTAAAAATTCAATATATTTTGATAAAAAAGAGATTTTTGAATGCAGATTTTTGTAAAATGCTTAGAAACCGTGGGGTTTTCATATCCATTCAAAAAATTAGATTTTACGGTAAAAACATTTGGTCGGCGGTAGGATTCGAACTTGCACGCTCATAGTAAAAAACCGTGAACACTACCACTCAGCCATGGTGACAAGCTATTTGGGAAAAACTATTTACGTTATATTCTATCAATTTTAAACCATAATTATTATTTTTTGAACGCAAACATTTGATTTTAAATTAAAAAATTTTTTTAATTGAATTTAAATTGAATGATAACAAATTATTAATCGGTTTTCTCGACTGCATTAACTTTGTTCTTCTTTCCTTTATAAATTGCTACATGTTTGCCAGTATTTTTGAAATACACTTCAAGCCGATTCCTGAAGGACTCGATGACGTTGATAATCATATCAGGCGTGACCTTTCTGAACGCTTTTTGTATTTCCAAACAACTTGTCACCATGATTGAGTGATAGTTCACGGCTTTTGACTATGAACGTGCAAGTTCGAATCCCACCGGTGACCAAATGTAAAATCAAATTTAAAAAATTTTTTTGAGTGAGCATGAGAACCCCACGGTTTCTAAGCATTTTGCAAAAATCCGCATAATAATTTATAAAAGAGATGCCAAGTGCCCTTATTAATAAGATTTGTCCTTATTTTGAGAGGTCAATTCTTATTTTTTTTTAACAAATTTTACTATAAAATCTTATTTTTTTAAGATTTTATTCAAGAAGTCCTTATTTTTTACCTATTTTTCAAAAATGTCCTTATTTCCATTCTTCTGGACTTGGCATTCCTGATTTATAATCATTGAAATATGTACTTTAATGTGCTTTTTCCGGAACTCTACATAAAACAATGCATGAAATCTGAACAAGTATATTTTTTACATTGTTTATGATGTTTATGATGTTATATGGAAAATTTCTGGACAGAAAAAATCGAATTTGATGATAACACGATAAAAGAATAAAGTATAGTCTAGGGAGTAAAGTTATATAATATATATAATTTTATTGATAGAAGAAAATTTAAAATTTAACCTTTCTTTATATTTTTTCTTTACTTATATACTTTCCTTTATATTTTGCCAGAATAATTGATTTTAACTATTAAATGACCAGTCCAGTAATTTACAATCATATGAAAAAATGATATATTCGGAAAGATCATGAAAAATGGAGCATTTCTTGTTTTTAAGGCATGTTATGAATCGTTGTACTTTTCGAGATAATTGCGTTTGAAATTTTGAATTTGTTACAAGCTCGTTGTAATACACAAACTTTTTTGAATTTTTTGCGGAAAAATCGATTTTTGCATCAATTTTTTAAATTTTCATAAAATGAACATTGTAGCAATTTTTTATAGCTAAATGAGACGAACAAAATGACACCAAAATTATCCAATTTGAACATTGTTTTGGGTTATTGAAACGAAAACATGAATCAGAGTTTTCGTTTCAATAACCCAAAACAATGTTCAAATTGGATAATTTTGGTGTCATTTTGTTCGTCTCATTTAGCTATAAAAATTGCTATAATGTTCATTTTATGAAAATTTAAAAAATTGATACAAAAATCGATTTTTCGCAAAAAAAGAATTTTTTATTTAAATTTTGAAAATTTTCCAACTTTTTTTAGATTAAAAAATGCGATTTTTTGAGCTTAAATAACTTTTTATAAGCAAAATCAGAAAAATTTTGGCACTTTTTCATCACATTCAGATCCATCTTTTTACCTACGTTACTGAAATTTTTATACATTAAACAAAAATGTTTCTAATTCTAAAATTTTTTAATTTAGTGACTAATTTAACCAGAATTTCTTGAAGTTTTTATTAAGAATCGAAACAAAAATTAAACATTCAAAAAACTACAAATTTTTAACATATTTTATTGTCATTTAAAAACATCGCTTTAAATTGAGAAAGCCCATTTTTAGTTCTGTAAAAAAATAAGGTTTGATTTTAGTGTAGGCATGAATAGCGTCATATTCACTTCATTTGTATTCCTCATTACATGTGAAACGATTTGGAGTATTTACGATGAAAATTTTGCACGATATAAGACATGGCCTATGGCTTCCGCAACTTTTTCTAGCAACCCTGAGTTGTGTATCCACGATAATTTTAAAAATGCATCTGTAAGTTTGAAAAAATGACATATCTTTTAACCTATTCAGTTTAGCTTATTCGACAAATAACAGTATCATGTGACTTGGATAAGAAGAAAGATTCTTGCTCTGGTTTCACAGCTGTCTCTAACTCTGATAAAGCTATCATTTTAGCATTTAGGTAATCTTAACGAAAAGAGAAACTAAAATAATAACTTTTTTAGAGGCTCATTAACATATTTACAAGAATTTTTTGAAGCTTATGATGGAATTTTTCTTACTAAAACTAATTTTGTTGGTGGTGGCGGCGTAAACGCGTATTTTTATCAAGCTTTTTTGGATATATGGAATGCTGGGATGCGGGATGACCTTTTAACGGCAAAGAATACCTATCCAGATTATGAGTTGTGGGTAAGATTCTATATATGACCACATGTGTACAAGTGGGTCTTCGGGAATCCGATCCGATTGCACGACTAAAAAAAAGTCGCGCTTCGCGAAATGTGTCGTTCATGGCCGCGCGTCATGCACCTCCTCTCAACCCCTTGAACTATGCACGACCCCGGGTCTTCGTTCGAAGACCCTAAAAGACCCGTTGTACATGTGTGTATATGACACTATAAGATTCTATTGAGTTGGTGCATAATTATCGATACAATTTTGAAAATCATTTTAATTAAATATAGTACTATGACAATTATTCGAAATATTCACCATTATTATATAGGACTTGTGCCCATTTATTAGGCAAACTTCGGATCCCTTTCTCAAAGAAGATACGGGGCTGCTGGTCAAATTAGTTTTTGAGCCAATTTTTGATATCTTCATTCTTTTCCAAGTGTCTCGTTCAGTTCATATTGCAGATCTCGGAAAAGATGGTAGTCGGATGATGCAAGGTCTGGACTAGAAGTTGGGTGGGGCAGGACCTTCCAACCCATCTCTTGAAGTTTAACTTTTGTCAATTTTGTGGTCTGGCGTGGTCGTGTTGTATGATCTTGTCTTCCCTGATCGTTTTTTCTCACTGCTTCAGCCACTTCGTAGATTTTCTAGATTTTTTGAGAAATCGAAATTTTCTTTAAAAAAAAATAAATTTTAGGTAACAGGGCATTCGCTAGGTGCTGCTATGGCAAGTTTGTGTGCCGGTTATATTTCTTATTTACAATATTTTTCTTCAAATCAGATAAAACTAGTGACTTATGGACAACCACGAACTGGGGATCTTGCTTATGCCAACTATATTGATAATTCTGTAAGCAGTTAACGCTCTTACTAGGCTTGAATATAGAGAAACGTCTTTTCAAACCAAGTAATTCTGGGAAAAAGATTTCCCCCGGATTCCCCCGGGGAAAACTGGATAAATCCGCGGAAATTCCAACCCTGCTTATTTGTAATAAATTGCATTCCTTATTTTTATCGATTCATCTTCCCAAAAAACTTGAAGCTGATTCGATGATTTCTTCCGGCTCAGAACTTTTACATATAGAGTTATTTAGATTCCCTATACATATAGGGTCATCCATGCTCACGACATGGTCCCTCATTTACCAGCAATCCAGATCGAATTTATCGGTGATCTAAAAAATTATACTCATCATAAGAATGAAGTAATAGGTTTCCTATTAAAAGTTTATAGCAATGAGCAATTTAGGTTTGGTACAACAACAACATGGTGGTTGGCTCAACTTATGTGGAATGCGATTCGAATGAAAGTTACAACTGTAGTGACCAATTGGAAAAGAATTTCGATTTAATTTGGGAAGATCATGACCACTACTTTAATGTTAGCTATGATTTTGCAATGAATGGTTGTCCTAATTATAATCCAGGAAAATTTGTTGTAAATTAATTTATAGCGAAAGTTTGATGATAATAAATAAATATAAATTCTTGGTAAAAAATTAACTAACATCTGATCGACTAAATGGCACAAAAGCGATAGGAAGTAGGAAAAACTATGCGAAAGAAATGTAAACATTAAGTTGGTGATTGAGCGATAAAAAGTGAATGTTTTGAAACGAAGAAATATTCAACGTTAACGTTGACACTGGGTCTCCCCAGCTGAAGTAGCTCCAAAATTTTTTATTTAACGTGACCCATAAATTTAGCTCATAAACATCAAATAATTGTCTTTAAACCTAATCCTAAACCTATGCTTAAGCCTCAGTTTTAGACTCAGTTTTAGCCTCAGCGTTAGCCTTAGCTTTAGCCTTAGCTTTAGCCTTAGCTTTAGCCTTAGCTTTAGCCTNCCTCAGTTTTAGACTCAGTTTTAGACTCAGTTTTAGCCTCAGCGTTAGCCTTAGCTTTAGCCTTAGCTTTAGCCTTAGCTTTAGCCTTAGCTTTAGCCTTAGCTTTAGCCTTAGCTTTAGCCTTAGCTTTAGTCTCAGCCTTATCCTTATTCTAAGCCCAGGGTTGCTAGATAAAATTTCCAAAAAAGCATCGGCCCTTCAAAATAAATCAAATTCGTTAAAAGTTAAAAAAAATCAATTTTTCATCACTGAAAATTAATTTAAAATTTTATTTTTATTAAATAAATTCCAATATGATTTTTAATTATATTTATTGCTTGACGTCATCTCTTTTAACATTTCTTTATCTTACGAGAAAATGCTATTCGCTTTTTTCAACAAATTTTCAAAAATTTCAAAAAATTATGTCATGTTTCATTAATTCAGCCAAAATTGGAGCAAAAATGATTTATTTTTACCTCGAAAATAAATCAAAAAGGTCCAAAATAGATCAGATGATGTAAACAAAAGTAATTAAAATCAATAAGTGTATGGCTGTCTTCTCACAACATGTTTTCATTGCGAATGCGCATATAAACAATTTGTGTGTAACAACAACAAGGCAGCCTTAGTATACTTATGCATGTAAGAGATTAGCGCCTATAACAACAACATGTTAGAACTTTTGTTTTTTCTTCTTTCATTCTTAAGAAAATTTCTTTATTATTAGATCATATAAGGAATTTATTTAATTCACGACTTAATAATCTTTTATTTTTCTGGTTTAAAATTCATTTTAGAAATGACAAAATTTTCGCCTGCACAAAAAGCTAAGTGCATAATATGGCTAGCAGAGTTTCACGATATTGAAAGCGTTCAAAAGAACTTCAAAGAAGAATTTGTCGACAACGAACAAGTTGCTAGAGTTCCAGCCGAATCGGAAATACTCTCATGGTATAACAATTTTAACGTCACGGGCGAATTTGACCCAAATCTGAGTGGTATAGATCTAAATGGAACCGATGATAACCGACGAATTGATATGGACATTCATTCGGTTGATTATGAAAAAGCAAATGGTTTTTTAAGCTCTATTGGGCTTAGAAAGTTCCATAAAAGTCATCCTTACAAAATGCATCTATATGGTGATATGAAAATGGAGGATTTTGTAGAAAGGAAGAATTTTGCACAAGTATGTTTTGTGGAAAATTTTGAGGAAATTTATGATTCAAATCGAATATCCAGGCATACCCTACATAGGTCGACAAGGTGGGGGGGGGCCCGATGCGGTGTTCTCTCTTCTCCATTTTGGGTCCATGTGGTGGTCTCCCCTCAATTTTGGTTCATAAGTGAGTCGGTCAGGGAGGGAGACTCTCCCCCCCCCCCCCCCCCACTATCTCGTTTTTCTGCCCCTATCCCATCTCGGTTCCTATCCCATTTCCCTGTCTCATCCCTGTCCTATCCTGTCCTTTACTTTCTTTTGACTTATTTATCAATTCAATATTCTAAGAATCTCTATCTTGAATCTCCTAACCATACTTAATTTCCGTACTTTTTAGTTCCAATTGGACCATCTCGAGGCGCATAATCTCAACCAATTTTGGTTTGGAGGTGAAGCCACATTTTACCTGAACGGACGTGTCGAATGTCATAATCTTGTCTACTTATATGACCAGCCAGATNCATAATCTCAACCAATTTTGGTTTGGAGGTGAAGCCACATTTTACCTGAACGGACGTGTCGAATGTCATAATCTTGTCTACTTATATGACCAGCCAGATACTCCAGAAGACAAAATCGCGCCACTACGTATGGGATCTCAAGTCACAGTTTGGGCGGCCATAAATAGCGAAGGACTTATCGGGCCATATATTTATGTTGGCGAACCAAATCTCAAAGCATATCAACTATTTCTTCGTAAATTTGTTTATGAGCTTCGTCAAACATATCGCTATAAGCATGTTCGAAAACCTTTGTTCATACAGGACGACGCTCCCCTTCATAACCATTCACATGAATATCTGGAATCAGAATTCCCTAATCATTGGATTGGACCTGGATCCGATTATAGCACTTGGCCACGTTTATCACCCGATATCAATCCACTTTGTTTCTTCCTCTGGGGACATATTAAAAGTCATGTGTACGAGCAGCCAATGCTTTCGGACGATGTAGCAGAACTCGAATTTCGTATTCATGAAGCATTCATGAGCGTTAGACCTAATATGTTGAAACAGGTGTGGGACGATTATCTTGCACGTTTGAAGCAAGTCATTGAAAAGAATGGTAGCCTTATCGATGTTCATCATGATTATGAAAATGTATCTATCCAAAATGATCTTAAGGCTATGAGATGGGTGTCACGATAATTTTTTTAGGATAATCAGTTTTTCAGCAATAAAAAACTTTTTTCGTCAATAAGGGGTGTTTTCTCGTCAAGCTTTGTGTCCGCCAAACTTTGCGTACATATAGTTTTTGGCTTTCAAAATCTCTTCCTTATCACCGAGCATTCAAGACATATGTACCAGGCTAGCCATACAGGAAAGTTTGCTTGTATAGAGAAAATGTGCTGGGCTCGGTTGAACAATCTTGAGATTGACTTGGAAAGATCGGAATATTTGCTCATGTGATAAGGAAGAGATTTTGAAAGCCAAAAACTATATGTACGCAAAGTTTGGCGGACACAAAGCTTGACGAGAAAACAGCCCTTATTGCCGAAAAAAGTATTTTATTGCTGAAAAAATGATTATCCATTTTTTATATCTTTTCGAATATTTCTATATCATATATACTCTAATGATGTAAAAAATTTTTTGTAATTAATAAAATATTTATTTAAGAGCACAATCTCGTTTCCAACGAATTCCTCTATGCCGAGATTTTAGCTAAAACTGAATAAAAATGGGAGTAGCTCGGAGAAAAAAGTGATCTTCTACAAAATTGTGCCACAATATCATACGAATAAAATAAAAAAGACCTTATTTGAAAATCTTTTAAAATGGCTAAGATATCGCGTTTTAATCATGGCCTAATCCTCGAAAAAAAAGTTTGTAAAAAGTCGTTTCTAGCAGTAATTTTATGCGAGGAATCGAATGCGCGCATTCCCGCAGTGAAAATGCTTTCTTGACATTGTTTCAGTGACATCTTCGCTCAAGGTAAAAAATAAAACTATAATCTACTTCGAAAGTTCAACGGCGATTAGACATTTGACCAAATAAACATTAGATCAAACTTGAGTTTGATCTACAAGCAGTACCAGTCGACAGAAGCCCTTCAAGAAGTGATTCAACAGGCCTGGGATGACCTCGATCAATAAATGATCGACAACTTGATTCTGAGCATGGATAACCGGATTTTTCAAGTGATCAATCGAAATGGAGGCCCCACCGATTATTAGAGCACTTTTTTGTTGTTATTTATTGTTGAATAAACCATTTTTTACAGTGAACGTATAGCTATGTGGAACTGAAAATAGCGACTTTTTGATATTTTCACGATTAATTCCTCGTTGAGTTAGAAACTTTGGTATGCAAATATCGTTTTAAAGCATGTTCTCTAATTTTAAACGTTTTTGATCTATATTACCACTTGACAATTTCGAGAAAATTGGGGTGAACGTATAGCTATGTGGAGCAGTGTAATGTTTATTTGGTCAAATGTCTAATCGCCGTTGAGCTTTCGAAGTAGATCACAACAATCCTTTTATGACGCTCAAATTTAGATTCCCACTATTCACAACGGTAAAATGCGAAAATTGTATAAATATAGCATTTCATGACAAAAATTATTTTATGCTGAATTATAAACAATTGTTACAAAAGATCTTGATTCCAAAGCGATCGTTATACGTTTATTCGGGAATTTGACATCCTTTATTTGAACATTGTAACTATTGACTACATCGCGATTGTTCAACACAACTACACGTTGATTAGTTGGGGTTGCAAAGGCTGTTGCCTCGACATATGTTGTACTGTTAACGCCTTGAACATCTAATTGGACCTTCACTGAATTTTCTACGAGAAATTTACTAAAAAGGACGATATTTATATTATACTCTTTAAAGAGGAAACGTGCGTGTGTCTGTCTATGAGGACTAACTTTTTTCCTGCCCTATTTTTTTTATGGGATCTTGGTTAAACCGTTTAGAATAGTCCAAAAAAGTAGGTCCCGACTTTGGGAAAACTCATCTAAGGGGTCTACGAGACCCCCCTCCGGGGTCCAAAAATCGTTTGTTCAAAAAGTGCTCCAAATCGTCTGCTTTGTTGTACTCGGAGGTTTTTGGGTATGGGGAACGCAAATCCGACGGAATTTTTCATTTTTGACATCAGGAGGTGCCCTACTCGGCGGGGATCCCAACAATTAGATCGTTTTTTCAAACGATCCAATTTTTACACAAAAAGTACAGCTCGGTAGCGTAGAACGCTGCAGGCGCTCCGAGTGCAGCCGGTAGCGGAGAGCGCTACAGGCGCTCAGGGTGCAACCGATAGCGGATAGGCCGAAGGCGCTCATAAGTACAGATCGATAGCGTAGATTATCGCAGGCGCGTCGGTCTAGGAACAAACATACTAGCGCCGTATGCGCGTTGGCCTAGCAACTTCTATATTATTTTACCTGACATGACCTCTCGCATAGTACATAGGTTGTTTGTAAAATTCATCTATAGTATTATTTACAATAATAGGCGCATCAGCATGAGTGTGTACATTGGTATAACCTCCGGTTTCATTTAAGCACAAATTCCAATCGGTCCAACCAGTTACCCAATTGTTTAAATCCTATATAAAAATTCGTTAAAAATTTTTATACTCTAATGATTTGCCTCAATTTGATCATGTGCATATCGATCAGCTCGACTCCAGTCACCAAGACTTGTTCCAACCGGGAAATCAGTTCCGAAGCCTGTACAAGCCTATATAAAAATTTTCATATTATATTTTATATATAATATTTGATTTTTTTACCTCTGTATATAACATAAATTTGTCGGGGTAATTTTGGTGAGTACGTATCAAAGCAGAAACGTTTCCTACTCTACTGACTGCATCCAACCATTCACTATACCAATGAATTGCAACGCCATCGACATAGCTATTTGCAATGGGGTCCGAAAAAACCTAAAGAGGTTTATGGTAATACAGGGTGTGCGGCAATTATCCAACCCCTTGTAGTAAGGTATATCTAGATCATACATGGGCAACAGGTGGAATTTTCAAAAAAACCCACAACCCTCATTTGGTCTCACTCCTGATGGGGGTAGAAAAGTTGGTGACCAAAAAAAGAGAGTGGCAAATTAAAAAAATTTTTGGTGACATAAAATTTCTACCATGGCCAAAGCGTAGATTTAGGCCTAGGCTTAGGCCTAAGCCTAAGTCTAGGCTTAAGCATAAGCCTAGGCTTAGGTCTAAGCCTAAGCCTTGGTAGAGATTTTATGTCACCAATTGATAATTTCTATTGTCAGTTGGTGACAAAGATTTATGTCACCAACTGACAATTACCTATTCTACCCCCCCCCCCCCCCCCCCCCCCCCCC
>OZJO01006379.1:0-34468 GCA_900406225.1 Acrobeloides nanus
AAAGCGGCGTGCTTGGATTGACTTAGTGATATATTGTTTCATGGATAGAAAAAAAGTTAGCGCTCCATAGCGCATTTAATAGAGAAGCCGACCATCCGATGTGGCAAGTTACACAATGTTGAGCCCTCAGATTCGGGTAAAACTTTTGAAAATCAAATATCTTCAGGGAGCAAAAATTTGTTGCCCCATGAAAAATCAAAAAATTGAAACTCAATATTCGACCCTAGCGGGATCGAACCTGTGGGCTTAACTTGCCATATCGGTAGGGACCGCCACGCATTTTCGAAACTCGAAAGTTTCATAAGAAAACCACTCCAAATTCGTTCTAGAATCGAAATCTGTGCTATTAAAAACCCTATAGTGAAAAAAAAAACCGCATCAAAAACGGATTTTCCTATGAAAAAATAGCCTAAGAATAATGCATGAAATGTACGTAGAAACATAAGGAAAAAGCGTCCTTTTTTATTCAAACTCAAAAATTTCGCCAAAAATGGCTCGAAACTGATTAATTCCGTATGCATATAGGTAATTTTATGCGGAGAATCGATTGCGCGTATTCCCAAAGCGTGAAAATGCTATCCTTACAATTTTTATTCAATTTTTCCCTTAGACCCCAAGGCTGGGGGGTCATGAGGGGAAAAATCGATTTTTCAAAAAGTGCTCCAAATCGGCTTATTTTTTGTAATCGGGTGTTTTTCGACACGGGGAACTCGAATCTGAAGAAATTTTTTAATTTTGAACACTGGAATTCACTCATATGGTGGTGGCTATTTGTGGGGGTCCGGAAGGCCAGGAAGGGATCCACTGGGGGGGGGGGGAATCGCTCTATCTCCTCCAAATCAGCGCGAAAACGTCTTTTTACTTTATGTAGGGGATTTCTCCGAGCGGAGAAGCGATTCCCGATGGAATTGGCTGATAAAAAATTTTCCCTGGTCCTCTATACCCCAAAATTTGCCCTATACCAGGGTTCTTGGCACATATGGCCTCTGTGTGTCACTGCGTGTCACTTTTGAGGGAAAAGTCCTAGTGCATTTTATAGAGCATATATGGATATATTATTCCAGAAAGTGCGCAAAATTGCGCTTTTAAAATATCTGAGCTATGGCATTATTAAGGAAAAATGATATTTTTGAAATTTTTAGAAAAAACCGATTTTCTCAAAAAATATTAATCCGCTGACATATAAATTGATTGAGAGATAATAATAAGTAAATTTGCTACATTATAAGTGCAAAAAACCGCAATAAAAAAGCTTTTGTCATTAAAAAAATATAGATTTTTTAAAAAAACGAGGTTTTCAAGGTATGCATGAAAACCTAGTCCTAGAACCTGAAAAAAAGAAGCTTTCGCTCGAAACTGTTATGGATTCTGATTCTCCAGACCATAATCTAACTTTTCCATAAAAAATTTGAAAAATGATGGGGGGACGCTTTTTGACGTACAGGGTCTGTGAAGACCGTGGCGGTCCCTACATATCGGACAGTCGGTTTCTCTATATATAAACTGCCTATGATTCATAGCCTATGAAGCGCCAACTTTTCTTATATCTTCTCGACTATAGCTATCCTAATAGATTAACCCGATTTGCCGATAAATCGTAAGAGCAGAAGAGATGACCCCTTGGGGTTTTTATATGCGGGGAATCGATTGCGCGCATTCCCGAACCCTGAAAACTCTTCCTTGATCCAGGAGAGGGATCGGTGTATTTAAGCGAAAATCGAAAATATTTAGTGAGGTCAAAAGGTCGCGGATTTCGAAATAAGATCTTAAGAAATAAGTATGGTACCGTTGTGTATTGACTGCGAGATATTCTTTCTCACGCACAATGAATTTTTTGCGGTGCATTCGTTCCTATCACCGAATTTCGTTTTCATTTTGCTTTTCGTTATAATTTTGAATTTTCTACTGATTAACAATCGTTTCGAAATTCAGGCAACACTATATCAAATGCACGTTATAGTAGCGTTATAACGTGAAAATTTAAAATCAATTAAACAAATTATTCTGTTATTTTTTTCGCTAAAATGTTGACAATAACGGAGGTAAGAAGCTATAAGGACTATGTTAAAAAAAGTCCCGAGTCAAAATTCGATTGGGAAGTTGGAGTTTGAAAATAACAGATACAGAATTTCAGAAACAGTTATATAAGAATTGCAAGTTTAAAAAAAGAAAAATCTTCGGTAAAGCTGTTGCAAAAATTCCGTTGATATTAACAGCAAAATATTTAAATTTTTACAAAAATCAGAAAATCTTTTCAATATAAAACATCTTTAAAACAATAATCTTGTTCATTGTTGAATGTAAACAAAAGTATTCAAATCACCCCTCCCTTCTGGTTAGTGACGTAGACAGAAAGGCTGGGGGCACTTCCCAAAAAAGGCCGATTTTTTCCAAACAATATAAGGGGAGATCCTTATGTGTAGGGATTTAAAAAAATATTGGTACTACTTCGTATTAACGGCCGCACGTTAACAAAGTCCCGAGTGTGATAGGGTTCTGAAGTCGGAAATTTTTTTCAAAATTAAGCATTTTAGGGATATTTTTATGCTAAAAATCGATTGCGCGCACTCCCGAAGCGTGAAAACGAATTCTTTTTTTGAACATGAGCCTTTTATACTGCAATCAGGCAAAACAGCTTCCACGCTTTGTCGATGCGCGCCATAAATATTGAAAAAAATCATAAAAATCACATGCTTATGAAGTATAAAAGGGTCATTTTCACGAAAAGTATTCGTTTTCACGCTTCGGGAATGTGTGCAATCGATTTCTCGCATAAAAATACCCCTAAAATGCTTGATTTGAAAAAAATTTCGACTTCAGAACCCTGACGTTTTGGAGCTTCGAAAATACTTTTTTCGGATTCCCCGCCTAAAATACCCCTAGAGGAGTTATGTTTAGAAAAAATTTCATGGTTTTGGTCCTCTATTCCGAAATGGTACTAAATTTTTGTCGGGTTTCTTGCAGCGTTTTCTTTGCCTATGATCTTTGGTTAATACATTTTGCTAAACTATAGTTTACTTTGTTTTGTGTACCTCATTTGTGCTCTTTTTGTGTATCAAGTTGTTAATTTCATCTGTTGTAGTTTCTGTCCAAACATTTATCAGTAAACTTTTGGACAATAAATAATCCATTTTGCAAGAAATATTTTATTTTCTTAAAATTTTTTAAGTGCTCTTATCTTTTTTCTTGCATTTTCTACGATTTATTTAAATTATAATTTACATTAAAAATTGTTTTCCTCCACGTTGTGATATTTTTATGAGGTATTCTTATTTGGAATAAAAGACATGCATGAGTAAAGAGTATGCGAAAAGGCTCGAATGCTCGCTTTGTTTACTATTGCCAACCGAATAAATTGGGCAAAGAACAAAAGTTCAAGAAGAAAATGTGCGCAAATCTTCGCATTTTTCACATATGTTTTTTTATTGCTCTGCAATTTGACCGATAAAAACTTTTATTCCGATTGTTTGTTTTGTTTCTAACAAGAAGGCCTCAAAAGCTGACTTCTCTTACGATTCGAAACAGAGTTAAAGGAACGGTACACAATCTAACAATTTTGAAGAACAGATTTTCGTGCCAATAATTAGATCTAATTGCAATTCAGGTAATTTTGTTGAATTTGTGATTGTTTTTCAAAAGGTTTGTGTTCCAGATTTTTTGAAACGCTTGAAAGCTTTGTTGAAAAAATAAAATTTTTTTCATACAAACAAACATTTTGGTTGCTTTTTTCAACGCTTTTCAACTTTTTACTTTTTTAAAAAACATTTACAAATTCAACAAAATTGCCTGAATTGCAATTAGATCTAATTATTGGCACGAAAATTTGTTCTTCAAAATTGTGCACCGTCCCTTGAATCTGAAACACGCGAACGGTTGGTTGTAATTTCTTGACAGAATATTATTTTGAACTATACTGATTACGAATATGGTAAAATGAAACAATTTTACTTGACGAAATTTCGATCTAGTGGCCTTGAAGTCTGGGCTATTTTGACATTTTGATGTCTTTAGTAAAATTGGCATATCTCATCGTAGGAATTGAATTGAGGGCTCGTCGACCACTCATATAAGTGGTGATTAGCCCTACATTATTGTCTAAACACCACTAGAAGGTTTTCGCTTCAATAAAAAGTTAATCGCAAATCTCTAAAAAATTCCAGATTTTTTGGTCGGGTTTTTGACAAAGATCTTGTGGCAACACACCTTGTGGCAAATATACCAAACCTGATATACCAAAATTTTTCTGGGAATCTGAGCTCCTCATATTGGAGGGCCATTTTGGCTGAAGCTCCTCGTAACAGGTCAAAATGGCCGATCTTTGTCAAAAACCCGACCAAAAAACCGGAGTTTTTTGGGAGATTTGTGATTAACTTTTTATTGAAACGAAAATCTTCTAGAAGTGTTTAGGCAATATTTGTAGGATAATCACCAGTTATACAATTAGTCTTTGATGAATCCTCAATTCAATTCTTACGAGGAGATATGCCCATTTTACTAAAGACATCAAAATGTCAAAATGGCCCTAACTTCAAAAGCCACTAGATCGAAATTTCGCCAAGTAAAATTTGTTCATTACCATATTCGTAATCAGCATAGCTCAAAATAGTATTCTGTCAAAAAATTACAACCAGCCATTCGCGTGTTAAAAAACGTCTTATATTTCGAAATTCGAATCATAAGGGAACCAGAAAGCTAACTTATTTTTTGATCATTAAAGTTTAGGAAATAATAAAAAATGTTTGAATGTTCTCTCCCTAGTATTTGTCAAATCTTTACTACTCTAGTTGTATTCTTTGTCGCCAAATTTGCATATGAATTTTATACATCCAACAAAAAGAAGGTCCCTCCAAAGCTTCACAAAACTGATTGGAAGGAAAATGTGGTTTATTTGTATCAATTTGAGCGGTCTAAATATGTTCCAAATATTTCTCCTTATTGCCTCAAATTGGAGACTTATTTACGAGTGAATAACATCAAATATGAGGTATGCATAGATAATAGAGGGGTTACCAAAAATTCGAAAATTTTACACCGCCCATTCGATTTTATGATAGCCTATTCCGATGGGGGCATAGATGGATAAGTGGGGTCCTTTTCTTGGTGTCTTTTAAAGCTCATATTCTTAGCTTCAAAACGACACCAAGATCTCGGCGTATGGTTGTCCCTATCAAAAGTTATGGCGAAAAAGTATCTAGATATATCTTACTATAGGAGTCGGATAATTGCTGCACATCCTGTATAATTATAGGTTATTGGCACAAACTTTCTCCGCTCCAATAAAGGCCTTCTTCCCTTTATCGAACTTAATGGCCAACACATTGCTGACTCACAAATTATCATTTTAACTCTTCAAAAACATTTCAACATTGATGTAAAAGTAGGAATTCTTCACATAATTTTTTTACAAATTTAGTAAAGGATCTGAAGGAAAACATAACTGACGAACAACAAGCAATTGGGAGAGCCATCGATAGAATGATTGATGGAAGTTTCTTTAAGTGAGTTTTTGAAGAATACCGGTTTCGGATTAACAAAATTTAGTGCGAATTATGTTTTCAAAGTTCGAGAACATGTGCTAGAAATGAGTGAAGTCGTTGTGGAAACGTTGCCAACAAATTTTTTGAAATATCTTGTGGCACCAATTCTTTATTATAAAGTAAGAGTGGAAAAAATTTCTGAACGAAAAAAAAGAAATTTCGGTACTACTTCGGATTAGTCGCTTCAAGTGACAGGGTACTGGAAATTTTTTAAAATTTTTTCAAAAAAGACCCTATAGGGGTATTTTTATGCGGGGAATCGATTGTGCATATTCCCGAAGTTTGGAAATGCTTCCTTCACCATGAACTAGGGAAATTTATGGAGAAATCCCCTTAAACGCTTGAAAACAAGTAAATTTCCCTAGTTCATGGTGAAGGAAGCATTTCAAGCTTCGGGAATGCGCGCAATCAATTCCAGTACCCTGTCACTTAGGACAGCTAATCCTAAGTAGTACCGAAATTTATAGACCAAACAACGTTTGGATGCCGAAGGAACGGGTCACCATTCACTTGAAGAAGTTATGACTATTATGCGAGCTGATCTAGTCGCGGTGGATCAAATTCTTGGAGACAAAGAATATATTGTCGGGAATGTACCAAGTTTGGTAATTTCTGATGATTGTTTGGATATTTTTACGATTGTATTTTTTAGGCCGATTGCACCCTCTTTGGACATTTAGCCGCGGGTTATTATTTGCCTTATGATTATCCACTTAAGCATATGTTGGATGAAGAGTTTCCAAGACTTAAAAGGCATATGCTTCGCATGGCATCGTCGTTTTATAAAGATCATGCAATTGGGGCAAAATCTAGTGGTGATTCTGCGACCATGTAGAAAATGCTAATTTTAATACTCATTCTCTTGCTTTTTTAAACTATCCTACTACTATAAACGTTTAATGTTTGTGTGCGACTTTTTGCCCCTTGGCGAGAAAGTTTGCCTCCTTGGCTAAGACTTTTGCCCCCTTGTAATTCTGATTGCATTGCGAAATCCTAATAAATGTTTCATTTAACCCAAAAACTAACTGCGATTTTTAAAAATTAATGTTAAGCTTTGAGAGCCAGAAGACCAGCACATTGGAAGCGAGGCCGAAGGCCTCGCTTCTAATATGCTCAGTACGAACTCGGCCTTCAGCCTCGCTTCCGAGTGCGATTATTATGGCTTGCATAACACCTAAAAAATTTGTTATATCTTACTGTCTTGTTTATGCAAATTTGTTGGGTTGTAGTAGCTGTTTTATTGCATGCATACTGTACAACAGCACCGCATTCAGTTTCGCTCAAAAATGCGATTTTTTGAATAAAAATGCAATTATTTTTTGCCCAAATTTTCCTATCGCCGACCTTGACACAAGCATAAATATAAAAGACAAAGGTGCACAGTCCAGGGTCTGCACAAAATTTTATAAAGCATTTAAAAGTACAACAAATAATGGTATAGCTAAAGTAAAATAATGCAACTTTAATAAATTTGCAGAATTACAATCATCGTTGTTACAACAACATTGATTCCCAACGATGTAATTGTTGCCAACAAATCCTTGCCAAGCTGTACACCCAGTGTCAGAACATAAGTTATCAAAAGCACACATTCTAACAAAGAATTAAATTTATAATTTAAGAGAAGAATTTTCCTCGTTTACCTTTTAACATAATTCGTTTGTGTATCGGTAAATTTTACACAATAATCCACAGTTGGACAATTACTTAACGTTGTTAAAGTATTGGTATCTCCTATAATTTTAAAGCACTATAAATAAAAAAGACTAAACTTTTTGGCATTACGACTTTATACAACTTTTCTCTCCAACCGACTTTATCCAACCATATTTTCTCCAATTATGCCATCATTTTTTTCCATGAAATATGATGTTCTATAAAGTTGTTCGGCGTAATCTCAGGAACAACTTTGTAGAATATCATCTTTTTTGAAATTTTTTTCTGTATTAGAGGTTTTATAGGTTGGGTAAAGTCGTAATGCCAACTTTTTGAAATTAAAGAAAGGGGTTCGGATCCATGAGTGGATCTGTTTTTGATGAAATGGGAATCCTGGAGTAAACCACCTCTTGGTTTGATACTAGGAATGGAAAGCAGATCCATGTCCCAAGCCTCGACCCCGTCCTGTTTGGCCTCAAAGGGCACAAAAAGGGCTGGGCTGTGGTAGTTAAGGGCCAGCTCAAGAGCTTTAGGCGCGGCCCATACTGAGAGCTGGCTCTCGCCATCCTTTTTAGCTTTGAATTTTCATATTACCAGCATAACATCTTATAGATTCGATGTTTTCAATATAAAATAAAAATATGATAAATATAGTTCGTAACATTTTATATTTAATGGATCATAGAAAATATCGATCAATTAGGAACAAAGTCAATAGAAAATCACTCTGCGTGGCAATAAAAGATAAGACAGACACGAATCTCAAGCTTTTCATTTTACAAATATAGTGATTCAGAAAATAAACAATAGCAGGGTTCCAAATTTTGCACCCATACCATTAAGTGCCAAAAAATCATGTGAGGATAACAAACAATAAAAACTTTCAGGAAATATTTGAAATTAGAGATGAATTTTTAAGTGCCGAGGATTTCGCCTAAAATTTTTTCTTTGCCTAAACCTTCAACTCGTCTAAGCTTTCATCTAATTTTTTGCCTAAATATAATTTCGGCGTAAAAATATTGTTAATCCTGCCTGGGTCACCAATGTAAAATCCTGAAGTTTTGAGGGTTCCCCTGGGTCTTATTTGTAAGGCACTGACCTTTTATTTCTATCNGGCGTAAAAATATTGTTAATCCTGCCTGGGTCACCAATGTAAAATCCTGAAGTTTTGAGGGTTCCCCTGGGTCTTATCTGTAAGGCACTGACCTTTTATTTCTATCAAAATCGCAACAGATTTCCACCAGGTTCACGCAATCGGTCTCGAACTTTTATTTTTCGCCCAACATGCAATGGATTTCCGCAGGTCTTCGCGATCGGTCTTGTGTAGTAAACGTTACCACGTCTCTAAATTCTTGTGACGCTGAGCTAAACGGTCTAAAAATAGGAAATAAATGCGGGTGCAAACCCGATAAAAATATCAAAACTGAAACTTTCTTTATTCAATTTATACCACAAAGCAACCACAATATTGCACCAGAGTAAAACAGCAATCAAAATGGCAGAAAATTGTCCTTGCTAATTTTACGCTTTCCTGAAAATTTTCTGGACACAAAAAACGGCAAATACAATCAAAAACAAAGAATCGAGTTTTTACACTAATTCCCATCGACGGCGCCAACGAAAACCTTTTTTAATAGTTTGAAAGAAAAATAAGATATAGTTTGAATGTAATAAAAAGGGTTTTCGTTGTAATAAACAAACAAATTCAAAACCATAACTAGATTATTCGAAATTGAAATTGTTGTGGCGCATTCTTTACACTTGAGTCGTTCGGAAAATAACCGGCTTTTGCAACTATATAGTCTGTTTCACGAAAAGATAGCAAAAAAGTTGTCGCTTCATAGTGCAATGTGGATAAGGAAGCCGCCCTTCCGATCTGAGAAGTTATCAATGTTGAGGCCACAAGTTCGGTCCTGCTAGAGTACAAACTTTTGATTTTTCAAAAAAATTCTTTCATTTTCAAGGATAAAAAATTTTCTTTCCCTGAAAATTAAAAGTTTTACTCTTGCGGGAACATGCGGTCCCAACTTTGCTTTACTTGCCAGATCGGACGAGCGGCTTCCTTATCCACTGCACTATGGAGGGCAACTTTTTTGCTATCTTTTCGTGAAACAGACTATAGATTGTTTTTGAACACAATTTTACATGCCATTTATTGATTATGGATAATACATTTCTTATCACAACAAACAGTCTTCCTTTAAAATATTCCATTCATAAGAGATTTTATATTTTTGTATGAAATTTATTAAATTTTTTATAAATTTTTTCTCTTTTAAATATTATTATGAGTAATCATGGTAGGAAAGAAAATACTCATGTTTTTATTTATAATTATTTATGTATTGATTTGGGTATTATATTGGGTAATGAAGAAAGAAGATCCGGAACAAGTCTTTTATGTAAGCCTTTATTTAAATCTAGGTATATGCGTAACCATACATGGAGACAGATTTGAATCCCCCACAGCTGAAAGGACCAACAAATCAAGACACACCAACACACGAAACTTCCCCTTTTGAGTACACTTCCTCTCCCCCCCCCCAAAGTTGATAAAAACATAGGACCCCCATCCCACACAACTTCCAAAATCTGGACTCTCAACATGTATTTGCGCCACTATGCCTCAATTCGTTTAACACTCAAATGGTTCTTCCTAAAAACAGGGTTTTCAGCTATTCTCTATACAATGCAAAGAAAAAAAAATTAAATTAAAAAAAGTCAAAAGAATCGATCTTTGTCAAAAACCCGATCAAAAAATCCGAGTATGTTGCAAAGATTTGCGATTAATTTTTTATTGAATTGGAAACTTGCTATAGGTGCCTAGATAAAAGTTGCAGGACAGTTTCTCATCTTTTCAATGAGTGGTCGATGAGGTCCCAAAACAATTTCTACACAGAGAAATGACCATTACAACAAAATGTTCAAAATTTGAATATGTCCTTCAAAAAGAGAGCGTCAAAACCCCACTTTCGAAACCCCAAAAAAAAATTTCGAAAAATTTTCTTTTCATCCTGTAGAGCATAGCTGAAAACACTGCTTGTGACGCAATTTGGGGAGAACCGTTTGAGTGTTAAGGGTCGATTTTTACAGAAATCATCTTTTAAATTTTAGGAGTTCTCTTCATATTTCCTTTTAAAAGACAACATCGAACCGATTTCTATTGAAGGGTCCAATTTTTTTAAAACTCTTCCTTCCGAACACAACGCAAGTAATATCAACACAAATCTGTTTGTTGGCATCATTTCTAAACCCGATGAAATCGATAGGAGAAACGCGATTAGACTCAAAGTTCCAAATCTGTTAATTAATACATCAATCATTTTTCTATTAGGAGAAGTTGAAGTAACCCAATATAGTCCGTTTTCGCCCATAAAATACAAAAAGTCCACTTGCGATAGCCAAGTGGATAGGGAAGCCACTCGTCCGATCTGGCAAGTTAAGCAACGATGGGTTCGAGGTTCGATCCCACTAGGGTAGAAATTTTTGATTTTTGCCCTAGCGAGATCGAACCTGCGGGCTCAACGTTTCGACTTGCCAGATTGAACGAGCGACTTCCACGGTGCCGTACACAGAATTTTTTATGGAGGAAGGGTACAAGATCCCGATTTTTTATTTTGGTCCAAGACATAAGCGAGAACTCTTTGGACTTTTAAACTTTTTTGGTCCATGGGGGGAGTACATATACTCTGTATCCCCCTCCCCTTCGGTATCCCCCTCCCCCCTGCCATGTCCACTTGGCCATCGCAAGCGGACTTTTTTATTTTATGGGTGAAAATGGACTATGGTTTTTAAACAAATTTAAGACATTTTTTCAGAGCCCCAAATTAAAAATCGAACTTTTTGCAGAAGAGCAAAAATATGGGGACTTGTTAAAGCTGAATTTTATTGATCACTATCGAAATTTATCATTGAAAACATATGGATTGTTAAGTTATGCTAATGAGTATTGTAAAAATGTTAAGTGTATAGTAAAAGTGGATAGTGATATGAAAGTTAATCCAACAGAGTTAGAAAAATTGTGCCAGGAAGCGCCAGGTAGGACAAGAAAAGAGAAAAAAGTGCTCATGCTGAACCCCTTACCCAATAGTACCCAAATGAGAGACAAGGTCCCCCACTGGGGGCCTTTTCGAACTTAGGCCGATTGGGGACTTTTTCGGGCATCGATTGATTTTAAGGGGACCCATCATACGTGGGCAAGGGGTGGGTTGACCCACCCCCATATCGCCGCAAGAGGATAAAATGTAGAAAACATGTCGCAGTTGGGTGTGATGGATGAGGGAAAAATTGTATTGCAGATCGGCGCTTCGCGCCGACCTGCGATACAATTTTTTTATGTATGAAATGCGATATGTTTTTTTGGTCGACAAACGTATCGCATTTGGGTCTTCGACCTATCCCCTTGCGCATGTATGGGACCCATGGATCCTGAGGACCCCCTCTCCCCAATCTGTATCCCGGGATATGATAATGGTGGCAGAACAATTATCAACAAAACCAAAAATTCAAAGTTTTCTAGAAAATGAACACCTCATCACTGGACGAGTCTATGCTAAAGGTCCAGTTTATAGAAACATGAGTAATAAATGGTATGTCCCGCGCTTTGTTTATCCCAATGATATTTATCCTGATTATACAAACGGCAAGTTTTTTCGAATAGACTCTTTAAAATCCTATATAGTCTGTTTCAAGAGAGTAGGGGAAAAAAGTTGTCACCCATAGTGCACTGGATAAGGAAGTCGACTGTCCGATCTGGCAAGTAAAACAACATTGGGACCGCAGGTTCGATTACGCTAGTGTAAAAACTTTTATTTTTCAAATTTTCAGGGAAAAAATTTTTTTGAAAATCAAAAGTTTTACCCTAGCGGGAAAGAGCCTACGGACCCAACATTGCTTAACTTGCCAGATCGGTCAAGCGGCTTTCTTACCATAACACTATATAGCGGCATCTTTTCAGCACTCTCGTGAAACAGACTATCTATAGGTCCAATTTATATGCTAACCGGATATGGAATCCTTCCTAAAATGTTAAAAGCTATTAAAGAAAAAACTCCATTTTTCGTATCAGAAAATTTTCGAAGGCTACCAGAAGATCTCATTTTTACGGGTGAAGTTAGACAAGCTGCTGGGATAAAAATTCGTGACATGGAATATTTCAATCAAGAGCATGATCAAGTTTTTCAACAAAGAGTATAGAAAATGTTGATCTTGACGAGATCAAACTTTCAAGCCATGAGCGCATAGTGCAATACTTGCTCATGCACCATGCTTATTCAAGCTACTCTCATTCGATAAACAGGCTATGTATATAGATGATTGGAAATAGTATAGTTGAAGTGTCGCATTGAACGTGAATTTTTTTCGAGAAACGATCCCTTTTGGGGTAATTTTTATGGGCAAACCGATTTGCGCACTCCTAAAGCATGAAAACACTTCTTTAAATCAAGAAAAAGCTGTTTTTCAAACAGTATGAACAAGAAAATCATGTTTTATATCTGATATTTATGTATTCTGCACAAATTTTTCCGCCAAAATACGACCACGCAGGGATGCTGAGTGCGGAAAAACTATAAAAGGAGGAAATTCTTCACGAGAATTACCGGTGAATCAAATAACCAACAAAGCTGAAAATGAATGCTATTGACCTTCGTGATATGACTCTTCAAGAGTTCTACAAAAAGCTGTGTCTCTCTAATGAAGAATTTGACGACTGGATGGTTTTTATGGATCTGCTTCATAGCTTTCAAGTGTGCGATTTTTGTGGGGATCCAATGAAGCGTGAAATCGAACCACATGGGTTTGCCATAAATGTATATGTCTGCGTGCAAATCACGATACGAAGCCTAGAAAAGGTCTATATTCTGGCACCTTCTTGTTTATATTGTTTGAAAAACAGCTTTTTCTTGATTCTATGAAACGTTTTCATGCTTTAGGAATGTGAAATTCGGATTCCCTGCATAAAATTACCCCTAATAAGATCATTCCTGAATTTTTTGAAAAAGTTTCAAAAAATTCACATTCAGTGCGACGCTTCAACTATACTAGTTCCGAATTTTCGAAAAGGGTATCTCCGATTTTCACAAAAATTGGGGTACTACCGTTTTTCAACACGTTCTATCGATTCCAGATGATTTTTTAATATTTTAAAATATTTATTAGAAAAATTTAATTTAAAAAATGAATTAAATTAATTTAGCCCTAAATCTTTGCACTTCTTCTTGTTCAATCATATTCTTTTCGATGAGCTGCACCAATTCCGTAAAAGCCTAAAAAATTGTAAAAAATAAATTTTTCAGCCTATAAAATATATCGACCTCATTTACACCCTTATTTTTCTTTGCCGAAACCTCCATGAAAAGGCAGCCTAGACGATTAGCCAAAATTTCACCATCCTTTGTTGATACCATTCTTTTCGAGGATTCCAAGTCGCTTTTTGTGGCCACCACGATTATTGGGACCTGGAATTTAAATTTTTTGTTGAAAAATTTGGATTACCTCTTTTTGGTAAACTCCTTTGATTTCCTTAAAAAATTTTTCCACTTCCAAAAATGACTCATAGTCAGAAATTGAATAGGCTATAATAACACCATGAACTTCATTGAGGTCTTGTCCGATAATCTAAAAAATTCATTATTTTTTGAAAATGATGAAAAATCATACAGGAGGAAGGATGTAACTAGGTCCAACTTTTGGGGGTCCGCTTATGAATTTTACCAACCAACGTGCATTTTACCCCACATAAAAACATAGGTAAATTTATTCATTTCTCGGATGAAATTTCTTTAAAATTTTGTCAAAATTACCTTGGTCCCCCTTATGATTTTTTCTCAAAATTTTAAAAATTTTCCATGGATGGGTGATGGGGGAACCGTCTCCCCACTGGATATGTATGGCACGGTCTCCGGTGCACCTCCCTCTAACTACGTTCTTGGGTTTATGATCTAAGTGTGTGCTCAGTTTTGGTCTTTTAGATGACAAAAAAATACATTGTTATCCAAAATTTCGATCATAAATTTCGCTTGGAGTTCAGGATCAGATCTTCTTGAGTCATCATTTTCTCGTATGCTCAATTCTTTGTTGTCTTCGATGGTACCGAAAAATAGTCGGTTGAGATATTGTGTTCGGGCCTAAAAAATGGGCGAAAATGAGAAAAAAATTATTGTCATACCAATCGACTTTTCCCGACTCCAGAAGCTCCTAGGATGGCAATATTAAATTTTTGGATACAACAGTCTTCATTTTGGGATGAAGAATTATGCAAGTCTTCTGATTCTTCAAAACCGCTTGACGAACTTCTAAAATGATATAGTTAATTTCAATTAGCTAGCTCAATAAAAATTCAGAAGCATAGTCTAGTGCTAGAAAGTCGATCTTTCATACTATAGATGTATGCAAGATTGATGTCAGGTAACTGACATGGCATGCCAGTCCATAAGATGATATGGCGTGTCAGAATTACGAAAAATGCTGGGTACTACTTCGGATTAGCTGCCCCAAGTGACAGGATACTGGAACCGGAAAATTTTTAAAATTTTTTTCTAAAAAGGACCCTATAGGGGTATGTTTATGCGAGGGAATCGATTGCGCGCATTCCCGAAGCTTGAAAATGTTTCCTTCACAATGAACTAGAGAAATTTATAGAGAAATCCCCTTAAACGCTTTTCATTTCCCTAGTTCATGGTGAAGGAAACATTTTCAAGCTTCGGGAATGCGCACAATCGATTTCCCGCATAAAAATATCCCTATAGGGTCTTTTTGGAAAAAAAAATTAAAAATTTTTCCAGTTCCAGTACCCTGTCAATTGGGCAGCTAATCCGAAGTAGTACCAAATGTTGCTACTCAAATAAATTTATTACAATAGTCAGAGAACTCGCCAAATAAAAATATCCCTTTCAGACATGAAACATGTCATGTCAGATATCAGACCCTCATGTCATGCCAGATTGTACATCACTACTATTAGTATTAGTACTACTTACGAGTACTACTACTCGTACGAGTACTGTATCAAGTACGAGTACTACTTACGAGTATCACTAGTAGTAGTACTACTACCTACGAGTACTATCACTACTAGTAGTACTACTTACGAGTTAGTTGGACTAGTATTCCTTTTGAGCTCTGGAAATTGTTCCTTTTTCTCTCTTGCCTCACCCCAATATGCCAATAAAGTTTCCAAAGCAAGATTTTGTATTGGCGACACCTAAATTCATAATTTCATGCTTATATCCCAAAATTTTTTCCAATTTATACCGAAGATGGTGGCGCATAACATGCAGGGCACTGTGGACTTCTTATCACAAATCTTGAACAACTTGGTATCGGAACAGCTAGGGGCGTGGTTGGGGTTTCGTCAATTTTATTGAGAGAATATATTGAGGTAGCCATGAAACGGGTTCTATATCTTCTCCGGGAAGGCTCTGTTGTGGGGTATCTAAGGCTATTCACACCCATTCGAATGCGATTTTGCCTTAGGGTATAGCTATTCGAGCTATAGTTTCGATGACGTTGATTTCGGTCAAGGAGGTCTTGGCAACAATGGGAGCAGACGGAATGGCCACAGGGCAAAGTCAAGGGCTGAAAATTAGAGTTAGATAATATATAGGAGGAAAATTATTGGTGCAGTGCACAGAGTAAAGGATTGCTTTTGGGGGACAAGAACAAAAGTTGAACCTAGCCGGCGGAAAAAAACTTATCCCAGGGCAAAAATTTGTTCCCCCGCCCCTCCCCAACGGAGTCAAAAAGTCTTAATTTTTATACCATCCCTCAAAGAAATTTTTGTCAGAACAAAAATATTTATTTTCACTCCCCCCCCCCACTCCCAAAAAAATTTAGGAAGGGTGTCCTATCAGGGGAGGGATTTCCCGAATCCCGGGTACTGTATTGAAATGTCTTTAACTTACATTTTTGTAAAAATTTCGACAATAGGGACAACATAAAAATTGAAGTTGATCTAAGGGTAATATAGTTGAAGTTTCATGAGTAGGGATAGATAAGTCTAGCTGGCTACAATATTGATTATAGTGTATTTCAACCATCTAAAATTTGTACAAGATATTGTAAAAAAGTGCAATTTTAGGATTTTAGCGCGATTGTTCAAGTTTTTTAATTTTACCAAAATAACCCTATAGGGGGTTTTCTATGCGAGGAATTCAGGGAAAAGAAGTGTGTATTATTGCGAAAATAGACAAAACAGGATCGAGGAAGCGTTTTCGAGATCCCGAAATGCGCGCAATCGATTTTTCGTATAGAAAAGTCCATAAAGGGTTATTTTGGTGAAAATTTTTAAATTTTTTTTAAATTTAAATTTTAAAAAAACTTGAAAATTTTGAAAAAATGAGCAAAAATCGCAAAATTATCCTTTTTGGGACATCTTGTATAAGCATCATTCAAGTGTAAAATTTTTTAAATAATTTTCAAAAATGAACATCAAGTTGTTCAAAAGCTATAAACATGTCAACCCGAATTAACACGAACATGTATCAAACTTATCTATAAATCACCCAAAACATGTTCAAACTTTGTTTAATGTTTGACTTAACTTTGTAGGCGGGTCTTTTTTCATTCATTCCAAAACACCTAATTAAATGCTCGAGTATGGGCGGTCCATACGAATGCATTGAAGTTGGACCTCACCTGTACAGCTACAAAAGAGAGGATGACCTCGAGTGGAGTTCTTGAGGCTCATCACTGTTAATGAAGAATGCCCTCCAGGGAATTTGGGGAAAGTTTACCAACAAAAGGATAAGCAGGTGAATGGATAAGCAGATTTTTGGATACAAAAAGCTCCTACTGAGACAGTAGAAAATTAAGTGGATAGTAAATAAAAAGTAGAAAAGAGGTAAAAATTCAAATTTTGAAAGGTATTTTTCTGGCTTTGATAATTTACGAAAAATATCCATAATTTTTCAATAAAAAAGTCCACTTTTTCATCAAAAATCGTCAAAAAATTGCTATTTTTTTTCACAAAATGCGATTTTTAAAATTTTTTCCAAGAATGTTGTTTAGTCTTTTTTGCCGAATTTTTGTCGCGACAAGAGAGAGAGTTGTGTGGGTGTGCAGGGGTTCGAATCACACATGGGCAGATAGGGTTGAAAAATTGGCGCCACCACGCTTCCGGAAATACTTGCGGACACTACACTTGCGGACTAACACTTGTGGGTTTACACTTGTGGAACTACGCTTGCAAACTAACACTTGCGAAATGTTAGTCCCCAATATTTAGTCCATCCGGAAGCGTGGTGGCGCCGGAAAATTTTGTAAAATTGCGAAGTGGTCCTTCACAATAAGCAATTTTTTGGGTGAAAACATGGCTAAAAATTGACATTTTTTCTCAAAAATCGCATTTTTGACAAACAACTGTATTTTTGGTTAAAAAATAATCATTTTTTGAAGATTTTTGACGAAAAAATCCACTTTTCTTGACCACTTCGCACTTTCTTCACGAAGTACGGGGTGGACGAGCACCCCGCACTTTCGAATCTCGGCTCGGAAGTGCGAAGTGGTCAACATTTTTGAGAAAATGCAGCGCGGGTAGTGAATGGAATTCCATCCCTTTGGCCATGTGTTTGTTCGAGTGGGTTGTGCATTGTTTTAAAATTACGTCAGGACATGTGTCACGTATACCCCATTCCGGGGGTCTAGCATGCCACTGGGGATATTTTTTGTTGGAAAATTGCAGATTTGTTAAATCTATTGGTTCAAAAATTCCAGTTAGGTACAAATTTCTCCAATAGCATCAAAAACATAAAAACCGGGCTATCATGAACAGCTGACGCCCACCAAAACCTGTATCTTCTTACCCAGATGTTAACATTCTACTAAATCCCTTTTCAAATTCTCCTGCACTCACTTACACGCCCTAATTTCCGCTCTATAGTCTCGTGCAAATGAGAATGCCTATACAAAAGACTTGGCCCAACTCGATTCGATTTCGACCCCCAATGGAGTTCTGAGCACTCAGCAATTAGACAAAAGAGCATGTCGGCACTTTTTAGCCATTGTAAGTGTTGTCCATAGGTGTCAAGTGCGCCGAGTCGGAATTTTATAGAAAAGTGCTAAAACTGTCATCCGGCGTCAGTCTATCGCGGTGAAGAATCTCTTCATTAAAGAGCGTTTTCCATCGTCCAGCTAATCACATATGCAAACATGTAATTTTGAACGGCTTAAATGGAGATTTTATCGTTAAGACGAGATGAAGATTTGAGAAAAAATAGTGGATAAATATGAGGATAAGATTAGTTGAAAAACATAAATGAATAAATTTCTACAATCTCCAAAATTTTCGCTGAGAAAAAGTTGTGGTCGAACTATTTACCTATTACCATCAAATCAAACAACAATTTTGATTTGCAGAATTGAATTCTGAAAGGGCAGTAAAGTATTTCTGGCGAAAATTGAATTTTTTGAAAAATTTGAATTTTTGAACAAATTGAATTTTCCAATCGTTTCGTCCGCAAATGTCCCGTCCACAAATGTCCGTCCGCAAGTATCCCACCGCCCGCAAAATCTCAAAAAAATCTGCACACGTGTATTTAGGTGCAGAGAATCAATTTCCTGTGTTATTTTTCAGTGAAAAATTAAGAGAAAGGGGTCTTTGGGCAACCATCCCTCTCCCATGTCCCAAAAGATCACAAGTACATTTTTTGGACTACCCCGTTTACACAAAACGAATAAAGTAGCACTCACCATGAACCTGAAATTTTTTCCCAAAATGCCTATTTTCCAAAAATCAACTAATCGAAATTCAAATAGTTGTCCTCTTAAACCAAATAACCTAAAAGCCTATTTATTTAGTCTATTAACTTATCAAATGGCAATAATCACGCGTGGGACAAATTAGAAATTGCCGCCAAAGAATTTGCTGCTCTATGCACATAATTTATAGCCGACCTGACGACTCATAAACTAAATGGACAAACAGAAAGATCTCCATAAAAATTATGTAAGATGTATACTCATAAAAATGCTACCGATCATTTAAAAGTGATCAAAAACCAGAGCTCGAAAAAGTAGGTGCTAGCAGATTGCTTTCACTTCGTCGACTACTACACTTAGTCGACTCGTCACTTGGTTGGCACGTCACTTTCTCGACTAAGTCACCTGTTACAGCCATAGATGTTTCAGCTACCCCTTTTCCACACCATAGTTGTTTCAGCTATACCCCAACCGAGCCGTAGCTGTTTTAGCTATTCCTCCTTCATAGTCATAGCTGTTTCAGTTACCCTTTTCAATGCATAGTTATTTTGACTATACCTCAACAAATCCTTAGCTATTTCATCTATATCCTGTTCCAGCCATAGCTGTTTCAGCTATACCTCAAGTACACTATAGCTGTTTTAATTATTAATCAATTGTCATAGCTATCTCGACTATCTCCTGTTCATATCAAAATGTTTCAGCTACATCTTGTCCACTTACGATGGCGACGAATTTACATGGTCGATCAAGTGACTTATTCGACCAAGTGACGAATCGACCAAGTGTCGCAGTCGACAAAGTGACGATACACGATTTTAGAATGCTGGATGCAAGCACCTTTTCGGGCCCTGTCAAAAACACTTATTATGCATAAAAAATACTGCATTTTTAAAAAATATAGACGAAGATGGGAGCCGAACCTGTGGCTCTTTGCATGAAAAATTGAAATTCTGTAACTGTGCCATGAATTTCTATTTGCTAGTCGTGCAAGTTTAGCTTGTCGTGAATCACAAAAATAAAATAAAGCTTATCCCAAAATTTAACCCATCTAGATCTTTATCTAACTTTTAAAAAATATTTCAAGGTGAAATCTTGTAATGTAAGCCAAAATCCAAATAAACAAAACCATAAAAGTGCACATGTTTGACCGGTTGACCACATGTTCTTTGCTTGTATATGAGAAGCCCATTCAACCTGCCAATTAGGGCCATGTGTTCAGGAATTTTTTATGAGCACGCAATTAATGTCAAGAGGTGCTCAAGAAATCGACTTCTGGTATTTAAGAACATAGTCAAAAATGCTGCAAACGAATATTTTCTTGAAAACCTAATTTTAAAATTCTGATTTTTTGTTGAAGAATTTTCTCATCTCCAAAATTTGCATAAAAACAAATGATTTCGATTTAAAATTTAAAAATATTGTCACAGAACATGAGAGAGTAAAAAAGCTATTGTCTTTTTATGTAGTGGTATAATTTAAGTGGTGTGCTGCTTCAAAAATGAGTCATCAAAAAAAAGAAAGCAAGCCAATTTGCATAAGCGAGCATGAACTTTTTTGTTTGCTAAAAAATATTCGGAGCAAGTTCCCTATGCACTTGTCACTGATCAGGCCAAAAATTTGAAAAAAATTGTTTTATTTTTTCTTCCGAAAATAACACTATTTGGGGTAATTTTATGCGGGGAATCGATTGCGCGTGTTCCAGATGCCTGAAAACCATCGTGAATTTGAGTAAAATCAATTTTATCAATAAACACTTGATTTTATCACTTGAATTTAGTGTTATTGAGAGAGCATGTGATTCTTGTTACAAATGTGGCCCTAAAGAGGGCCGTTGGGATAAGAATGCATATCTTCAGCATGTTCAGCAAAGTGTTGTACTTTTAGTTTCCTTTTATACTTTTTTGCCAAAACCGTGCATCCCTGGGTGGTCGTATTTTAGCAGGAAATTTCCATTGATCCATTGACACTTTGCTGAACATGCTGAAGATATGCATTCTTATCCCAACGGCCCATTCAGGGCCACATTTGTAAATTTGTTTCTAAAAATGACACCTATAGGGGCAATTTTATGCGGAGAATCGACTCATTCCCGAGTCATGGAAATGCTACCCTGGTTCAGGTAAAAACTACTATTTTCGATTCAAAAACCTAATTTTCCCCTGTATAACAGTTATGCTCTTACTGTTTATGTTGTTTAACAAGATGAGTTACCAAAGAATTGTTTATTAAGCATAATCATCAGAAGTACTAGCCGATAGATTGGCGAGCAGAGAGAAATGAAATGGCCTAGAGCTGGAAAGGTGTTTTGATTGGATATCGCTTCTCTAACGGCTAGCAAGAAATATAATTGAACGGATTAACCAGTGACACCTGAATCAGGGGCAGGAAGCATTTTTAAAACTCGGGAATGAGCGCAATCGATTTCCCACATAAAATTGCCTCTAGGGTATCATTTTTAGCAAAAAATTTCTGATCCCATATTCATGAAATCCAATTTTAACTTGACCTCGTAAGTGGGACACTTAAAATGCAGTAGTTCCAAAAGTTCCTGACATTATTTTATTCGACCCTGATTTTCAGAATTTTCTTGTTAATACACAAAAATTTAAATATTGTCTTCATTAAATTCTAAGTTCTCCTTTGTTGCATAATATGAAACTAAGCACTTGTAATAAACTGTATTACATTCGAAAAATTGCAACAATGACAGGTGCAACTAAATTACCGACACGGTCCAACACAAAGAAAATTCTCTGGCACGAGGCCATAAAAGTGTCGGCATTTGTGGCCGATAAAAAGATAATGGAAATTTGAGATGACTGTCGCAAAAAAAGTTTGTGGCCTTTTGTGTGCGTATCGAAATGGCCAGAATTTGCAACTTGGGCAGGTGCAATAAAAAAATGTCCAAATGTGGAAAATAATTGCCGCGATTAGGCAATCAACAAAAAATATTAGAAAATGTAATTTTTGAAAAATAATTGAAAAATTGAAGACGATCTCAAAAAATCTAATCTTTTGAAACAAAAAATTGACAAGAAAGGAAAACTCGAAAAATCGGCAGTATCACTTCTCGTACAATTGTTTTCGTACAGTACTTTTCGTACAAATACAAGGGGGAGGGGGCAAAAGTCCTCGCGTAAGGGGCGGTATATCCTCGCATAAATTGCTCCTTAGGCGAGGATTTTTCGCCCCTTGGTGAGTAATTTTGCCCCCCCCCCCTTTTGTATTTGTACGAAAAATACCTGTACGAAAAGTTCGTACGAAAACTAATTGTACGAAAAGTACGTACGAAAAATAATTGTACGAAAAGTACCATACGAAGACAATTGTACGAAAAGTGATACTGCCGAAAAATCTAGTTTTTCAAAAATTTCAAAATCAATTTTTTCAAAATTCACAAAAAATTAATAAAAAAATCAAATTCTCACAAATACAAAAAACATCGACCTCATTTTTGACCACCCGTTCTGCCACTTGCTAATTTTTATCAATAGATGACTAGATAATATTCAAAACATATAATGGGAAAAATTCTCTACACTGACAATTGACTCATCCCATCCATCAAAGTTACTTGGGAAGACGATTCGATTTTCTTTGTGCGAACAAACTCTAAGAAAAAGAAGATCGCCAAAATGCCATCACCAAAACTCCGAAACGGCACGGCATTTTTCGATCGAAGAAAAGGAGACGGAAACTTTTTGGTGGGAGATACTAAAATTTGAATAAAACTGGCGACTTTTTGCTAGTACCGCAATGAATGGGTAATTAATCATGCCGACAAGCGGTCATGTACAAAATGACCTTGAAATGTAAAAATAAGTGGAAAATTGTTGAAAAATTACATGAGAACATGATTTTTCTTAGATTTATGAGATTTTTGGAATTTTTTAAAATCTGTCAGGTATACAAGTTAATGGATAGCGCTGATCTTAACTTTTTTTTACAAACTCAAAATCATCATCAAGGGGTTTTCGCAGTTTTGACTAGGAGTTGTATAGACAAAAAATGAAGTAGAATTCACCAGCTTTCCAACCACACCAAAACCATTGGATATGGATTTAGCTGGCAGGGGATATACCCATTTGAAATTTGACCTAAATTTCAAAAGGCCAACCTGCCGTACAGGGGTACCAAGTCGGATTAAAAAACGGACTTCAGATTCGTGTTTAGCGACCCCAAAAACCTAGGGTATACCATGGTTTCAAAAATTGAATTAAATTTCGCTAATATGGCCACCCTGAGTTCGAGACTGGTTCGAGATTTCGAGACTCTTAAATTCTTCAGGAATAGATGCCTTCTTGGCTAACAAGGGATCTTCAAGGTTTGACAACATACATGCACAAGGGGTGCTGCACCGCCTCAATTCGTCGTATCAAATTGATCGAAAATTAAAAATTTAAAAATGGCATAAAAATCATCACAAGTCAACAGCAACCAACTTCGTCCGATCAAAGAAATTTCTTAATCAATATCTAACAATCTTCACTCAAAAAGTACCCATCTTTTTCCTAAAAAAGGCAAACGGCCTATCCCCAGGTCACTTAAGTGGAATCAAGTAGTCAGTTTTCAATTGAAATCACTTCTTAATCCACAAAAGAGGCGCCTTAGGTGCCATTTTGAGATTAAAGTCACCACCTTTTTTTGGTCCAAAGTATAAAAGATCATAAAAATTCAAATCTTGGCAAACTGGCCAGCTCGCCAAATAGGGAATAGGAAATCCGCCAGAATAAACTATGAGTTTTTGGCTAAACAAGCTGGATTAATGCGTTGGTAAACACCTGCCATTTAAAACAAACAATGCAAGCCGGATTCACACTTCCGGATTACAACTAAGCTTTGGCACCTGTCTAATAGATTAGCATTGGAAGAAATTTGTACGTGTTTAATTAATTTTTGGATAAGTTTAATTAGCATAGGCAAGGAAATCGAAAATCAAATTACAGGACCTATCTATACTTCAGTCGCGAGCTCTGCGACTGACCCCTTCCGGAATAAGAAAGTTGTCGCAAGCTAGAAAAATTAATAGAATCCACCTAGAAACCTCCAAAAAATTGGCTTGCGACAACTTTTGACTCCGATAAGGGGTCAATCGCGGACAGTCGCGGCGCTCACGACTTGAAGTATAGAGAGGTGCATACATAAGTCCGATGGAAAGAGTAAAAAAATTTCGTACAAAATTTTTAGGGATACCCGAGTTTTTGGATTTTCTTTCTGAATAAAAAGTTAATCATAAGTACCGACACCGAGCGCCTATCGGCGCTCAATCCCGGTTGAAGCGGTGCGCATTCGACGCACCGCTTCAACCGGGATGATACAATAGAAAATTTGCCTTCCAAAATTGTCCCATAAACATTGCTCTTCAAATTTATCCCAGAAAAGTCCCCTTTCAAATTTGTCTCAGAAATGTTGCCCAGAATTGCCCTTCGAAAACCCCCCGAGTCGTCGAAATCGGCGCGAGATTCCTTCCATTTGAATGTTTTCTGAAGACTACTTTTTGGTGTCATCGTGGACGTAAATGGCATCGCTGCGTGGTCGCGCATAAATTATAAATGTCATCATTGAATTCTCCATGGCCGAAAACCTTGTTGTAATCGAAATTAGCGCGTTTTCCGTTGAAAAGGCCAAAAAACAGTACTTTATTTTCTCTCTCGTAAAGGGAGTACCCTCTGTAAAAAATTAACTGTAGGAGGTGGACCCATGATCGACCCCTCATTTTGCTCCTCTCATCACCCTCTACATCGTGGTATAGGTTTGTAACGATTTGGAGTTCACCATAAAAAGATCGCCTGTACACACAAACGAACACAAGCACTTTATATATAAGGATTTGCCACTTTGCAACCCGACAAGTTTTTTGCATTTCTCCACTATATTGGAATCTTTTGTCCCAAAGTTTATTTTCCAAGTTTGCCCAGGAAACTTCCCAGATTTCCGGCCTGGCATGTGCCAAACATACATTAAACGATCCTCCTGCGCAAGAGACATTGTAAGAGACTTGTTGCGATTGCGCAACTTAATCATAACCTTTTCGTCCCGAACTCTTGTTTACCACTCCGTCGAGATTTTGCGCATGACTTATTTGGAACATGAGAAAGTACATATGTTACATGTAATGACAAGGTTGTGCGAATATGAGAATAATTTTTGATGTACAAAAAATGATGGGCACATGGAAAATCAATAATATAATAGAGGTTTTGAGTTTGTCTGTTTATTTCTAGGATCTCGACTCGGTGCGTACCAAAAAGTTAATCGCTGTGATTTTCGGACTCAGGGGGCTGAGAGGAACTCAATGATACCAAGATCATGGGGATACCCCCAGGGATCCCGAGATACTGTATATAAACAGTATAACGTATAAAAGGGTCAATATGCGAATTTTAAAAATACACCAAATCGGCTAATTTTTTGTACTCAGGAGATAGAGTTTATTGTTTAGAGGTTTATTACTCATCGGAAGTTTTTTCGAGGCACCGAAGGCACTCGGTCTATCCTGCTTGTTTTATGTAAATTTTTATACAGAGTGGCGCAAAAAGTCCCATTTTTACCATTTTTTAAATGAATTTTGGACCTAAAAATGACTCTAATAGGGGTAATTCAGTGAGGGAAGTCGGTTTCGCGCATTCCCGAAGCGCGAAAACGCTTGCCTAACCCTGGTTCAGGAGAAAAATGTAAAAAATGACCATTTTTGCATCAAAACCCCAATTTTTTCTTGGATCATGATCAGGGAAGCATTTTCACGCTTCAGGAATGCGCGCAATCGATTCCCCGTATCAGGAAAAAATTTTGGGTCCAAAATTCATGAAAAAATGTACAATGTAACTTTTTTATGCCACCCTGTAAATAAAACTAGTAATTGTTAAAGTTCTTTTTAAAACTATATCATAAGCACAAAACATTAGAAGAATATGCTTTGATTTTCACAGGGTAATTATTGTTTCCAATTTTGTTAATTAACTTCATTGGATTAACAGAAGGATAACACAAGTGTTAAATCCACTGGGAAAGATAGATTACATGAGAACATTAGTCAAGATAATTAATTAAGACTATTTGAATAGGGAGATGAATAAAAAGTTATGCAGGGGTATTGAGATTTGGAAATTTTTCGATGGAGGAATTACAAAATATAGAAAGTCTGATTATAGTAGCATATTTTATTGGGTCGATACATAATTTCTCACTTTCGTTTTGTACCAGATCATGTCGAAAATTGACCACTAGGGAGTTTTCTTGCGAAAAATCAATCGAGCGCATTGCCGAACCTCAGAACATCCTCACATACAAAGATTACATGTAAGTAGTAAAATTTTAAAATAGATCAAATTAGTTAAATTTTTGGAAATGATTGACATATTTTGATCTTTTTAATCATAGGCCTTACCTTCATCTTGGGGTTTTGAAAACCTGAAACAAAACCCAGGTTTGCACTGACTAAAAATAATGGTTAAGTCAAAATTTCTTAATTTTGCAAAAAAATAAAGTCACCCCATAGGTATTCTATCCAAAAAAAAATATTTCAAATTTTTCTGAGCTAAAATGGAAATTGGAAATGATAATCCTATCTCAAGTTAGGATATCATTTACAATGTCCATTTTCGTCATGTTAGCTCGAAAAAATCTGAAATAATTTTTTTGATAGAATATCCATCGTTTGGCTTTATTTTGTTCACAATTAAGAAATGTTGATTTAACCACTATTTTAGGCATATTGATGGCGTATACCGTTAACGGAAACCCGGATTTTGTCCTAAACTCGGGGTTTCAAAACCTCAAGATGAAGGTAATGCCCTAGAAAAGAGTTGTGCAAAGAAATTCCCAAGTCTGTAAGAAAAATAATTGTTATATCATTTGCTCAATTATAATTTGCAGTATATTTTTACATTCTAAAATATCTTTGAAAATTGCAAGAGTACAAATTGTTGAGAAAATGAAATCATGTAAAAGTTTGTAAAGTGTTTAAGTATTGACTATTGTTTCACAAGTTACATTATTATTTACCTTTATTTTTAAGTGGTTTTCTAAGCTATACTTTTTGTTTGATTAAATTTTCTATTCAAAGTTTGAACTTGTCTGTCTATGAACTATTGAACTTGTGTATTTTTGTGTTTTTTAAACTTAATAAAAATGCTGATCTATATTTTTGTATTAATAGATATCCTAAATTTAATTAATAGAGTGGAATCATGGTCTCAGTTTGCAGAGCCTTTAACAATTGCTACTTCAAATCAGGTTTGAAAATTTTATGTTGTAAGACCGGTCTCATGGAAAAATAATAGCGCCATCGTTTTCTCCTCATAAAATTGGGCACTATAACTTTCGCCACAAATCTCGCCACACTAACTTTCGCCACTTTCGTGTCAATAAACATATTTAATTTCAGACTAATTGTTGCCTGATTTGCAATAAATATGTATATTGGCACGAACGTCGTGAAAGGTATGTGGCGAAAGTTATGAAGCGAACATGAAACGTGGCAAAAGTTAGTGTCTAAAAATGTGGATATGCAAAAATTGAAACTAATATAGTTGAAGCGTCGCACTGAAATTGAATTTTTTTCAAAAAATTAAAAAAAATTTTTTTTCGTGAGAAATGATCCCTTTAGGGATAATTTTATGTGGGGAATTCGAATTTCTCATTCCTGTTTTTGAAACAATATGAACAAGAAAATCATGTTTTATATCTGATATTTACGTATTCTGCACAAATTTTCCCGTTTTCATGCTTTAGGGATGCGAGATTCGGATTCCCCACATAAAATTACCCCTAAAAGGATCATTTCTCGCAAAATTTTTTTTTAATTTTTCGAAAAAATTCATATTCAGTGCGACGTAACTAGTTCCCAAAAATTTTCATGAATATTAACAACAAAATTAAAAAGTGACTTTTGGGCGCGGGATCGAACCCGCGCTCTAGAATAAAGGCCGAGAACTTTAATCAATCGGCCATGAGTCAAACCCTCAAAACTCCATGATATGGTACTCGTTTTGAAGCACTCGGCGTGCCGAGTCGATTACCGAAACTTTTTATACTTTGACCCTTGCCTGCACCTTTTCGGCCGTTACTCCTCTCTCAGGACACCCTCCCCCCAGTGACGTAGGATATGGGGGCCCGTTCCAAGGACGTAGCTGGGGGTCCAGTATGAGGAGGGCACTTTTTGCCCACATGAAAAAATTGGAAAAATAGGGTATTTTTAATAAAAAATGTAAAATTTTTGATAAAAGTGACATTTTTTTCAAAAATCTTTCAAAACATAAGGGGTAGGCCCATCATAAAAATTTCTGGCTATGTCACTGCCCCTCTCTAGGGAAGGGGCATCCGAGACCCCCTCCCTAACAGTCTGAAGAGCTGAAAGAACATAATGATCCCCTTACTAACTAATTTTAGAATGGAATCTATGAATTTGATCTAAAAATTGAAGAAACTTTATCTATGACAACTAACGGACCACAAGGATATCAGCTAGTTGACTATGAACCAAATGATTTTAATAAGGTTAGGCATATACAACTTTTGAAATTTTGAATTAAGATGCCTTGGCATGTCCGGGAAAGCGATGAAAATAAACCATGTGAACTAAATTATTTATTAAATTCTTCTTATAACTCTCTATACACGTTGATTCAACTTGACGGTCTGCACCAAACAATTTTTTCCATAAATGGATATAGGTAATCAAAAATTCGAATAAATTTGTTAATCTTTTCGTTTTTTCTAGCCCAGCACAACCAATAGTGGTTCCATTTGGCGCAAAAGTAATATTAAGAGTTCAAAATGACCTAATGCAAGATTCTATCACTTTACATGTCCATGGTATGCAAATGAAGGGAACATGGTATATGGATGGTGCAGCATTTGTTACCCAATGTCCAATAGCTCCAAGAAGTAGGTAAGGAAACACTGTATTTTATGATGACTCTCTTCATTTAAAAATCCTTCATATGGAAAGATATTTTTATTTCTATAAATTTAGGTTCGCCTATAGGTTCATTGCAGATACACCTGGCACCCATTGGTTTCACGGGCATCTTGGAGTTGATAGAGCTCAAGGATTTTTAGGAGCTTTTATTGTCAAAGATATTCAGCGATTTCCTTTACCACAACCGAACATAATGGGTAGAGAATATGCTGTTGTTATGCAAGTATATAAGCTTTTAGACACAAATCGGGGTTGTATTGGGGTGTTCCAAAATTTATGCGACTTTTTTAAAAGTTTTTTCAAAAACGACTCCTATAGGGATAATTTTATGCGGAGAATCAATTGTGCGCATTCCCGAAGCGAAAAAACGCTTCCCTAACCCTGATTCAGGGAAGGGGTAGATATATTAAAGCGAAAATGTGAATAATTCGAATGTTAGCTGGAAAACCGGCTGTCTAGAGGTTTTTCTAGACGGGGAATCGATTGCGTGCATTTTTGAAACATGAAAAATTTGTCCTGATACTGATTTAAGCGATTTTCATTATGGAATCCTCGTAGGGGTAACTCCTTGGTTTAAATAAAAAAATTCATTCAAATTCGAGTGCCGCATGTCAGAAAACCTTTGAATATAAAAAATGAATGCCGGACACTTGGCCGACCGGACAGTTGGTCGACTCAGACCAAAGCCTAAGCCTAAGACCTAAGCCTAGGCCTAAGTCTAAGGCCTAAGCCTAAGGCCCCTGTCCGATCGACCAACTGTTTGACAACGACAAAAAATCAACCAATTTGGACAATTTTTTGAAAATTCGATTTTTTACTACTTGGGGATTTTTTGACCCATTAAGGGTATACTATTTAAAAGATTTCATAATATAAATCGCTTAAATCAGTATCAGAAAATTTTTTCATGTTTCGAAAATGCACGGAGAGGTTGGCAAAAAAAGGGCCCGCGCGCTAGCGTGAAAAGACTTGGTCACCCAAGGTAATTTTGGCGAGCTTTTCGAAAATTTTGGAAAAATCACCTTTGAGAACCAAGGGGAATTTTTCTCGCGCGCAAGGGGATCATTTTTGTGCGGTATTTTGTACACGTGTGCTTACCATGTCCATAGCTAGAATAACAAGAAAAACTTTTCAGGATTGGACTTTAAATGATGCAAAAGAAGTCTGGTTAAAACAAAAATGGCGCTCTTGGAAATGGCAAGACGGTTATGATGGGGCAGACAAAAATAAATGCTGGAATGCACCTGTAGCTGCAGATGGCGCATATTTTGGAAGCTCGGCTATAGTTAGATCAATATTGATTAATGATAAAGGATGGCATGACCAAAATGATATAATGATCAGACCAAATACATTGCCGCTTGAAACGTTCAGGATTCGAAGAGGTATGGAAAAAATGTTTTTTTAAAGAGTCGATGGTCAATCATGAATAGAAGTTAAATTCCATTTTTAAATTTTTGATTGTTCCGAAGAAAAAAATACAAAAGTTGAAAAAACGGAATTTTTCTTTCTTGCGTCACTGAGAGAGGAGGAGTAGAGAGAAAGTGGAAGAACAATGCCGTACTGGGGGTACCCTCTCCAAGAGCTAAAAAAAATTTAAAAATCCAAAGATCCCCTTATGTTTTGACCAAAAAATGTTGACGGATCGGAATCTTGTACCTCCCCCCCCCTCCCCATGAAAAAATCATGGATACGGCACTGTGGAGGATGATAGAAGGAAGGAGTAGGAGAGTATTGATAGGGATACCCTCCTCCTCCATCTAACGACCGGCATATTACGGCCGTTAGATGTTTCGAAACTTTTTTATGTTATTGAGGATTTCTCTGGAAACACAAAACCAATCCTGATAGTTTTGGTGTCGTTAAAAAGCTGGATTTTGTAGCAATCGAATGACACCAAATTCATGCCATAACTCTTTCTGGTTGAGGAGTTATTACATAATTATTAAAAAATGTCGAAAAAACTGACATTTTTTACTAATTATGCAATATCTCCGCAACCAGAAAGAGTTATGGCATGATTTTGGTGTCATTCGATTGCTACAAAATCCAGCTTTCTAACGACACCAAAACTATCAGGATTGTCCTTGTATTTCCGGAGGAATTCTCAAAAACATAAAAAAGTTCAAAATGTCAAGTTTCGAAATATCAAGCGACCTATTCAACATCTTTTTAAGACGAGACCATACGCCTCCGACTTATAAATGGAGGTGTTTCTCAACAACTAATGGTCTCTATAAATAACCATGATTTTCTTGTCGTAGCTGCTGATGGTGATGAAATTATACCCATCAAAGTAATTTTGCTAGATCTTTTAGTCCCCTATTGATTCTTTAGGCCCAGATGATAATCCTCTTTCCTGGTGAACGCTATGACATTCTTATTCAAGGCCTTAATAATCCAACCAAATCCACATATTCCATAATTTTTGAAACGATGGAATATTTGGTTGCAAAAACCTCTGTTATGCCTAAATTTGGAGTAGCAAAGTTGGTGTATGAAGATGTTAGAAGTGAATACGGCAATCAGGTGTTGGAAGGTTCGTAATTTTTTCTGGTTTTTATAAATTTTTAGTCGATTTTTTTCATAAGAGATGTTTTCAAAATGGAAATTGTACAGTGGTAAATTGCCCATTTGTAAAATTTCCAATGCAATATCCATATAATTGTATTAATGCGGTACAATTGAAGTCAGCTCAAGAAGTGGCAGATCGAGAAGTTATTTCTGATAATGGATTTAGATCGAATTTTGTAGTAAGCCTTCACTTATACCTACTACTGCATCTACCTTTACTTCAGTTTCGTAGGCAGGATTTCTCAACGGCCGGGGGAGGACATAGTAATGTTTTTCAAAATTTTATGAAAAACAAAGAGAGACTCTTATGATAAAGAAAAAAAATTTTCTGGCTACGGGGAGGGTGGACATGTCCCCTTGTCCCCATTGCCTACGGCACTGACCTACCCCTATCCCCAGATGCGTATTTAAAGAGGGGGTCCGTGGACCCCCCCCCCCCCCAAAATCGGCCGAAGACCGAAAAAATCGTAAGGATCCCCCTTTTGTTTTGGCCGGCCAAAAATATCATAAGAATCCCTTATGATTTTCGTTCTTCCAAAAAGTAGACCCCAAAATTCAAACCTAGCTACGCCACTGCCTACCCCTGTTCTTACTCCTACCTCTATCCTTCCCTTATCCCTATCCCCGCTCTACACTTCTCTTAAACTATCCGGTGACGTAGTCTCATTTCTCGCATTTTTCGCTCAAAAAGCTATTTTGATCCCCTCCCCAAAAACCCTTTCTTAGTCCTAAAGCCCTTTTCATTTTTAAGAGACCAGTCTATTTTTGTAGAGTTGATACCATGTGAAAGAGCACAAAATTTGGAGCATATTTTGCCTTTACGACACTACTTGAAAATCTAACCGTAAAAAGTTATAAGCGAAACAAAATTGCGGAAAAATTTTCAAACGAGTATCAACTCCCCAAAAGTAGACTCGTCCTTTAAGGAATACTTCATGAACACACATTACGATGGAAATGTAAATGGATGGGTTTTTGAGCACGCTAGTGGCATCCCTTATTTTCATGAAAATAATCTTCAAGATGTTGCTAAAATTTGCGACTATAGCAAATGTCCACCTCAGCAAGTAACTGGTCATAGTCATCTTGAAGGATGTCATTGTTTTCATTATTTGAGCATATCTCTAGGAAGTATTGTCCAGGTAAACAAGGTCTTCGGATTTTTATTTTAAAGTAATTTTAGATTACCATTTACAATATGGGCTTTGGTAAGTATAGAAAACAAAATTAGGTGTTTAAGCAACTGAAGGAAAGCAGTCAAAAATTTCCTTTTTAGCACAGGAATTTGGAGGGGTGGGTCACATACATACCTGGACAGAGGGGGTCCATATTTTCCACAAATTTTCGGGGGGGGGGTCCCAACTGTTTTACGCCCAAAAATTTGCACTAAAAATGATCCAAATTTACCATTTTTTCACAAAAAATGGCCAAATGACCAAAAAAGGTCGCGAGCCGAAAAGCAGAGGGGGTCTAAGGACAAAATTGAAAAAAAGCGGGGGAGGGGACGTTCATAAAGTTGACAAGATAACGTTGAGAACACGAGATACAAGTTCTATTTTGTCCATATGACCTAATTCATCGTGGAAAAATTTCTAGACTTCAACAAACAACGCTGCGCATAAATTGTGGACACTTTATCGTGTCAACTTTATGAAAGTTGAGGAGGGGTCTGTTTCTGAACTCCCTGTCCAGGTATGTTCACATGAGGGCAGATCCAAAATCAAAAATTTTGTATATGATACTGTTAATTTTTAGGAGGTGGTTTTGCCTATGGCTTTGCTCACCCTATGCATATCCATGGAAATCATTTTTATGTCATGAAAATGGGATTTCCAGTTTATAATAATACAAATCTTTATCTTACTCATAATCCTGATATTGCTTGTAATGAAAGCGATGTAACTACAAGGATTTTTTAAACCTTTAAATCCTGTTTTTCAGAATTGCAACGAAAAAACTTGGACCAACCCTAACTGGCTATATGGACACATTCCTGGTATGAACACAAGAAATCCTAGTTTGAGAGACACTATAACTGTGCCCATGGGTGGCTATATTGTTATAAGGTATCTCACATTTTTTAGATAAAGGACTAGTTTAAAAAAATTTTGGTATCCGGCGGAGGGAGGCGACAAAAAAGAAAATTGTTTACGAAAAACTCCTCTCTCTTCCCCAAATCTGGACCAAACTTCGATACTGCTTAAAAATATGTTGTTTTTAAGATTTCGAGCAACAAATCCTGGTTGGTGGTACGCACATTGCCATTTACAAAACCATGATATGGCTGGCATGGCATTTGTTTTAAAAATTGGCAACCATTCGCAAATGTCAGCCCCACCACCAACTTTTCCAAAAGATTGTGGAATTTTTGAAGCACCACCATTGAATTTTCAAAAATTTGAAGAATTTTTTGGGAATGGAATTAATATATAACTCAATAAATTGATTGTTCATTGATTGCAAAAATTATGAATCGGAAAACAACCTTTTTCCATTTGTGAGGAGAAGGAATTATCAACAGAAAGCTATGGGAAATCTGTTCAATACAGGGGGTGGCGACATAGTTTACCAGTAGGGGGGATACACCGGACCCTCAGGATGAATGGCCTTTCAGGGGGTACATGATAAAATTTTCAAAAATTTATATGATGAATGAGTTGGAGGGGAGAGGGTACACGAACCCTCATGATAGATGGATGAATGACTATAAAGGCGGAAGTTTCGATGATGAGTAGTGAGGGGGGGGGCAGTGATGTTTCGATTACTATGATTAGATTACATTCGATTACGATTAATGAAACAATTAATCGTTTCAATCGATTACGATTAATCGATTCAATCGATTACGATTACGATTAATGAAATGATTAGTCGTTTTATTAATCGTAATCGATTGAAATGATTTTAAAAGAATGAGCTTAAAAGCTCATTCGCGCAAATAACACAAAAAATTTGGGAAAATATTAATCGATTCAATCGATTACGATTAAAATGATTAATCAAATAATATAGCAAAATTTTACCCTTAGAGAATATTTTTCCAAAATTTTTTGTGTTATTTGCGCGAATGAGCTTTTAA
>OZJO01006384.1:0-55636 GCA_900406225.1 Acrobeloides nanus
AATACACCGATTCCTTCCCTGAATCAGGGTCAAGGAAGCGTTTTCAAGGTTTGGGAATGCGCACAATCGATTCTCCGTATGAAATTACCCCTAGAAATATGATTTTGAGGAAGAAATTTCAAAATTTTTCGATTTTCGCTTCAATACACACATCTATTTCCCTGAATCAGGGTCAAGGAAGCATTTTCACGCTTCGGGAATGCGCGCAATCGATTCCTCGCATACGAATTAGTCTAAAAGCGATGTTTTGAGAAATTTTTAGAAAAAAAAATTTTTTCGAAAAAATTTGGAATTCGGCCAAAAATGGGTTAAACAGGATTCAAAAATAGGGATCCCGAAAATGGCAATATAAAATCGACATTTTTTACTTTTTATCAAATACCTCAGCAACCATAAAGAGATATGCCATGATCTTGGTGTCGTTGGATTGCTACGACTTCCAGCTTCAAAATGACACCAAAATCGGAATTCGCCACGTCAATTTTGAATTATTTCAAAAACAAAAAAATGTGCGCTCGTTCCTCTTTTGTGTGCGGTGCATTCGTTTCTATTGCCCCGAAAATAGGAATTTTTTCTTCAGAATTCCTATTTTTGGGGAGTGGAATTTTTTAAATATTTTATAATGCAAAAATAAAAAGATCTTTTATGACAACCTTGAGTTTCTGAATGCTCCAATAATGTATCAAATAGATCAGACCAGGATTCCGAATTTTCGTGATCCCGAAGTCACAAAAATTGACCATTTCCCCCCATAATATCAAAATCCATTGGATTCTTGTTTCATTTAACATCTTTTTAAGAGAATAAGAGGTATGGGCTTAATTTTTTTTCATAAAATAGAGGAGGTTGATACATTATTGGAGCATTCAAGAACTCAAGGTTGTCATAAAAGATCTTTTTATTTTTGCATTATAACTAAATTTGTCCAATTTTTGGGGTTCCAGTTTTCGTTTTTTAGCGCATTAAAGGGGTCGAATTTTTACCGCGTTTTAATGAAAAATTTTCTCCTCCGTTACGTGTTTTATATAGGGTTGCATTTTTGACCGGTCAATTGACCGACAGTTAGTTGTTCGGTCAAATGACGTCAATTGACATTTGACCGATCCGGTCAATTGACCGCAATGCAACCCTAGTTTTATATAAGAAGATATTTATTAATTTTTTTAAATACTATTTTAAAATTTAGTTTATGAACATATTCTATGGCAGATTCACTAGTCGAAGAACTACCTGCACTCCAATCATATTTTTATGATCTCATTTTTATAGAAGACTTTCCTAACAAACTAGAAGTTCATTTTTCTCAAGACGTTGCTTTAACTATTATTTTTCCGAACGGGAACTTAAGGTTAGTTTTAATTTTTGATTTTAATGTCTCATCAGGGTGATAAACCGGATTTTTGCTTAAGTACCTGGAGCCGAGTGCTCCGCGCTCGCTAGTTCTTCGAGAGTGACTCCGAATGGCACTTCCGAGCAACGCCCTTCGTTAAAAAATGGCATTTAACGGGAAATTTTACAAATATTTTTTTGTCTCCAATTTCAAAAAATTTTCATGGAATTTGGATAACTTTAAATTCGTAACAGGATTTAAATCCGAGCCTATAAAATGCAAATCCGTTACTTTAGCCGCTCGACCATGGGCTTGAGATGGAAACTCTTATGTTATAGTATTCATTCTACTCGTTTCGTTGAGCTGAGTCGAATGGCATGTCTCGGTTTAAAATTCGAATTTCCTCCAATTTTAGCAAAAAAAAAATCGCCGTGTATAGCACATGAGCATTTTTCATAGTTAATTTTTTAGAACAAAACCAAAATATGAAGTTAGTGCACCAACTTATTCATTGAAATTCAAACAAAAACTTATATCCCTATTACAAGATACTTCCAAAAACGAAGACACCTTTTCCTTATTTATTTGTGTAAAAACGGCCTACGATTTTCTAAACGAAGAGGAAGAAGTTTCCGAAAAGTGCAATTCTCCTTCATCTTTAACTCATGAGATGGAAGAACATAAACATGATGAAGTTTCTAGAAAGAAGTCAAGCGAGAAAGAAATTTCTAGTAGATCAATAAATCTCCCTACCATATTTTCGGGTGATCCGTTGTTTGATAGAAAAAGTACTTTTCAAGCTCATGTTGCCGAAATACATTCCAAAGAAGAGGTAAATGATTAAACTCGAGTAACTAGGGGCCATCTAGTATTTGGTCGATCAATCTTTGTAAAAATGACTCCTCTGGTGGCTTTTCTATGAGAGGAATTGATTCATTGCTGTCCCGTAAAAACGCTTTCTGACCCTGATACAGGTAATCGATGGGTGTATTGAAGCAAAAATGAACTTTAAATTTCGCCTGAAAACCGTCTAGAAGGTTTTATAAGACATTTTATCACAAAGCGCCAAATGTTGCTGGGTCGAATCTTGCTTCTATTTGTTTTATTTTTATTTCATTTTTTAATTTAATAAAGAAAGACGGCATTTTTTATAACTCGCCAAATCGAATAAAATGACACCAAAATTATCCAATTTGAACCATGTTAAAATGAAAAAGGTTATTAAAATGAAAACATGAATCAGGGTTTTCGTTTCAATAACACAAAACAATGTTCAAATAGGATAAATTTGGTATCGTTTATTCGTTTTGGCGAGTTATAAAAAATATTTTCTTTTTTTTAAATTTAAAAAGAAAAAGTTAAAAACAAATGAACGATAACGAGCCTCGAACCATCGACCTTGTATGATAAAATGCCCTAGCGCCTTATCAGTCACAAATTTTCGCAGCATTTTATTAAGAAATTTTCCATTTTCCCCACCGACAAGCATTTTCACGGCAATGCGCGCAATCAATTAAAATCTCCGGAAAATCCTGGAAGAATCATTTTTGCAAAGATTTGATACAACACTCTAAGGCCGAAAATTATTGTTCGACCCAATAACCAATGTTAGCAAACTTAACATCTCCATAATTTTTTTCCGTGGTGAAGGATTCTTCACCGACCGACTAAAATAGGGGTTATTTTAGTGGTGTCGGCAAAGAAAATTCCCCAAATTCATTCAGGAAAAAAGTTATCGAGATATTAAGTTTGTGAGTTTGCTAACGTTAGTTATTGGATGGTCCCCTAAATGTGACCATCTAACTTTTCACAAGAAAGTTGAAAAAGGTTCATAAGAAAGTTAAAACTTTTTCTATATACACATTTTGTAACATTTCTTTTAGGCAATTGCAGTGTTAGACAAGCTCAAAGAAAACAACAAAATCGCTCGAGCCACGCATAATATCTACGCCTGGTCCACTACTGTGGACAAAAATGGAAGAAAAATCAAGGCTCATGATTGTGAAGACGATGGAGAAACGGGTGCTGGGCCAAAGCTAGCTCATTTGATGGATATGATGAAAGTGGACAACCTAATAGTTGTTGTTACAAGATGGTATGGTGGAATTCATTTGGGACCAGATCGCTTTCGGCATATTTGTAATGTTGCTAGAGAAGTTATTGAGAAGAATATTACAAAGAAATAGATTGTTGTTAGCTGTTTTGTATCATAAATGTACACTATTCCCTGTTCGAAACCAATCCGTAAATAACCTATGTCGTAATTTTAGTTCAGAATTGGGAGGGGAAGTTTTGGGAAAATTAGGTTTGAGGGAGTGGAGGGGGAGTTTTCGAGAAATTTAAAATTTTTCATTTTCTTTCCCGTTTTTTAACAAATTTTCAGGTTGGGGATGAGGGGAGTTCCACAAGAACTCCCATAATTACAACGGTGTAAAAACTACCCTAAATAAAAACCACTTTAAAATTTTCAAAAGAAAAATTCCACCTCATCGGCCATTGGAACATACACGAGTCATGTACAGTTATTATAGACAGCCTGTGGGCAAAATTTTTTTACAAAGTGCGGAAAATAGTTTTTAACTAACAGTAAGCTGATGTTTTTGAAAAATTTGAAGTTCCACTGCATGCAAATTCATCCACCTATGTCCTATATAATTTATGCAAAAACATAAGGAGCCTTTGGATTTTTGGTTTTGAAGGGATTTGGAGGAGGCCGTCGGGCACGGCAATTTTTTACGAAAATGGAGGAGATTCGAAATATTAAAAACGAGTAAAGCCATTGAACTCAGATCAACGAGGCGAGTAAAACGAAGTATATATCAATCACATAATTTCCTCTAATTTGCGCCAAAAAAACTGCTGTGCTAGACTTAAAGCAGCTACGGCATTTGTTGTGCCAATATCTTCCAAAATCGACATCTGAGCAAAACGGGTTAAATTATCTTTTGAATAAACTTTATGTGTTATAAATTATGTTTTAATAAAAAATTATTTGTTATGAAATCATTTGTTATCTTTTTCTTTCATAATATTCACTGACTCATCAAATATACGTGGGCTGTGCGCTCATAAAATTTCGCAATGGGATATGACGTCATTGCATGAATAGAATGAAAATCGATTACTTTGCAGGGACTTTACTTTTTTAAAATCAAAATTCAATATTATAAAATATTAGAAAATTAATAAATCTTTATATTTTTATAATTTTTTATTGAAACTGCGTTTAATATAACTACAGGGTGGTGCATAAAAAAGCGCATTTTTGTGATTTTTTGGGAGCCGTGTAAAAATGATCATTTTCTCTTCGAACCCCAATTTTTTCCCTGAATCAGGGTTAGGAAAGCATTTTCAGGAATCGGATGCGCGCAATCGATTTCCCGTATAGAATTATTCCTTTAGGGTCATTTTTAGAAAAAATCCCCCGGCTCCAAAATATCTCAAAAGTGCACTTTTTTATGCTCTACTATAATAATAATAATTTATTACGTATAAAATACGTGACAATTTAAATAAAATGTTACAATGTACCATAAATATTCTAAAATCTTATTAAAGGACCGATCCGAGCGGAAAAAGTTGTCCTTTTTGTTGATATATAGAAAGTTCATGAAAAATGGAGTATTTTTTGTTTTATGGTAAATTCTGAATCGCTAACGGTTTCGAGATAATCGTGTGTGAAGTTGGAAAAATTTGAAATCTGTATATTACAACGAAAACATGTACCTGAATATTTCTACAATAATTTTTAAATTGTACCAATTAAAAGTTGAGTATTAAAGCGATTAATCATATAATTTTGAATAATCGCTTCAATACTCAACTTTTAATCGATGCAAGTTACAAATTATTGTAGAAATATTTCAGGGTCGTTGTAATACACAGATTTCAAAATTCGCCAACTTCACACTAGATTATCTTGAAACCGCGATTCAAAATTTACCGTAAAACAAAAAATGCTTCATTTTCCACGAAATTTCTGAATATCAACAAAAAGGGCAACTTTTTCCCGCTCAGATTGGTCTTTTAATAACAAAACACCGCAAAAACTACCATTTGGCAAAACAACGAATCCTAAAAGTTTTATGAATATAAACATAAGTATAATGTGCCTACATTTTGGTATAAATGGCTAACTTGACAATCTGTATCAATATCCCAATAACAGGCGCTATGTATTCTATAAAAAAATGCAAAAATGGGCAACTTTTAAACTTTACCTTGTTCCTTGACCTCTCTGTTCTCCTATGACGACTTCAATCAAATATTTGTATTGAGGGAGTTGCAAATCTAAAAATAAAAGATTACAAGGTGCCACAAAAATGGCAATTTTTAAATTTTTGCGCGATTTTTTCGAGTTTTTTGCACAAAAAATTGCACATCATCGAAAAAATGATATGTACACCTGTCCTTAGCCCTCTGAATGTCCCAATATTTTTGAAATAATTTTTTGGATCCATAGCTCAGTTTTGCAAATCTCATGGGGGTATTGCCATATGTACATTATTATGAGTCTTCTATTTTCTTTGCTTACCCTTCAACTTTTGCCTAACCGTTTCAGAAACATTTTTACTCAACACTTCAACATTTTTATCATGATAAATCTGACCAGAAAGTAATTCAGTAGCTGTTTCTTCAAGAATTTTCTTGCCAACCGCAGCTCGAAATCTGGGATCAAAAATATCAATAAAATGAGTTTTGTTCAAAAAAATACTTGTTTTGAATTTGTGGTCTCAGAACAAAGCCGGATTCTTCTTGAGAGTCCATTTGAACACAAATTTTGTATAAGTTTACTATCTTATGATGAAAATATGTTTATTGTTTCCATGGAAACCGAGGCAATATATTTATTTTCAAATTTTAAACTATGGGTTAAATTTTTATTTGGAATATTAGGGAAATGGTAAATTTACAGGGTGATTAAAAAAGTGACATTTTTGTAATTTTTACATGAATTTGAGCCCAAAATTGTTTCCAAAAATGATCCCTATAGGGATAATTTTATGCGAGGAATTGATTGCACGCTTCGCAAATGCGGAGAATCCAATTGCACGCTTTGCAAAGCGCTAAAATGTTACTCTAACCCTGATTCAGGAAAAAATGAGGAAAACAACCATTTTAGCTTCAAAAACCGAATTTTTCTTGAATCAGGGACAGGGAAGCGTTTTTGCGCTTTGGGAATGCACGAAATCGATTTCTCGCATAAAATTACCCCTATAGGGGTCATTTTTGGGAAATAAATTTTGGGTTCCAATTCATGTGAAATGACAAAGAGTACTTTTTTGAATCATCCTGTAAAAATAAGCTCTTTCAGATATGGGTGCCCAGATTGAAGCGAAAATAAGCTAATCAGGGCCAGGAACGCGTTTTCAAGGACCAGCTTTTTTATTTTTTTAAATGAAATTTAACAAATTATATGCAAGATTATCGACCATCTTTCACATCGCCGAATAGTTGAGTGGCTATAGTCCGTTTCCACCATAAAAGACAAAAAGTTTGATCGCGATGGTCAAGTGGTTAAGGAATCCATCCATCCGATCTGTCAAGTTAAGCAACATTGGACATGAAGGAAAAATTTTTATTTAAAATTTTTACAAACTTTTCTGGTACGAGGGCGCTGTGCATTTCTGCGCCTCCTGCCCATTTATGACCCAAAAATATACAAACTCAAAGCTTTATATATAGGCACATTAAAAAAACATAAATTCTGGGATTAAATTTTGATCACTTTCTCGTCGATCATTGCTGCCAAACATTGTTCCGAACAGAATCTAAAATGTTTCCATAAGCCATATGCTTTCTGAAATTTTTTTCTTACCTATGATTTTCGATCATCTGAAACTGTTTAGGGGCTTGCTCTAGCATGCCACAATAACTACACAGATCCAATCCTGCTCTTCGTTTCTTCTCTATATAACGATCACCGAAGATCACATTGGTTCCTTTGGGTCGCCAAAAATTGAGCACATGACGGTCAAAGTCATATAAAACCCATGTACGGTTGCCTAAACATGAGTTTCTAGGAGAAATAAAAAAATAATAAAACCTTTGAAAAACTCTTCGAAAATCACAACACGATCAGCTGGTTGCCATTCGGGGTCTTTGTCAAAACGAATTCCTTTTTTCTTTGTTTTGTCCTGCTCATCGACCCATCTGGCTAGCAATGTGCCAAGCACGCGCATAAAAGTTATGTAAGCGTAAACTTGAGCATTGGCTATTCGATAGGTGACGTAATTTGGCTAAAGATCAAAATATTGAATGCCGAGTTCGGGAGTAGGGTCGGTCAACTCTATGAAGGCAGGGTCGTGATTTTTCATCGGGATTGGGATTGTAAAAACGGGATCGGGATTCAAAAATCAGGATCCTGAAATCACGAAAATCGGGATTTTTAATATTTTGGAGCTGATTTTTAATATTTTGGACCAGTCCAGTAAGTTAAAATCATATGAAAAAATGATATATTCGGAAAGATCATGGAAAATAGAGCATTTTTTGTTTTTATGGCATGTTCTGAATCGTTGTAGTTTTCGAGATAATTGCGTTTGAAATTTTGAATTTGTTACAAGCTCTTCGTTTTAATACACAAACTTTTTTGAATTTTATGCGGAAAATCGATTTTTGCATCGATTTTTTAAATTTTCATAAAATGAACATTGTGCAATTCTTTATAGCTAAATGAAACGAACAAAATGACACCAAAATTATCCAATTTGAACATTGTCTGGATATTGAAACGAAAACATGAATCAGAATTTTCGTTTCAATAACCCAAAACAATGTTCAAATTGGATAATTTTGGTGTCATTTTGTTCGTCTCATTTAGCTATAAAAAATTGCTACAATGTTCATATTATGAAAATTTAAAAAATTGATGCAAAAATCGATTTTTTTGCAAAAAATTCAAAAAAGTTTGTGTATTACAACGAAGAGCTTGTAACAATTTCAAAATTTCAAACGCAATCTCGAAAACTACAACGATTCAGAGTCCTAACCATTTACCTGGAACAAAAAAACTTTTGTTATGGCTAAATTTTATGCATTTTTTGGGATTAGTGTAAAATGCTGAATATCAGTTCGGGGTAGATTCGAGGGGGTGAGCAAGTGTGTTTTGAGGGGATGAGCAAGGGAAGGGGATTTTCCAAAACAACATTAATTAATGCATAACAATACCTGACCAAAAACATTCGTAAAAGCTTCTGCCGTCTCTGGCTCAATAAATGGATCTTTATCATCAATCCTACCCCGAAGTATTTCAAGCCTTTCTAAGATATCCACCAATTTTGGATAGGTAACTATCTTATTGAGATAGGTGAGGTAATAAAAAAATTTTAATTGTACAGATATTCTAATAAAAATTTACTTGACGTGAGGTAAAATTATGAGATTTTTGAACAAAAATTTTGTGCAAGATAATAAAAGCGTCGTCGGCGGAAAACAATTTTTCTTCATCTTTTGTCAAATAGTTTACAACATAACCACGAATAGCGATGACCAATCTGGACCACCAAAGTTCATCGTTTGAAGTGGAATATAACTAGAAAAAATTATGACATTATTTTTGACAAAAAAAGGGTTGAAAACCTTTTGGCACCAGCCCTTAGGCTCTATCTCAATGAGGGAAGAGACCCTCGGGCCTACTGAAAATGGTAGTTGTGCACAAAAATATATTAATTTTACTTTAGGAGTCCGGGGCCATGGGCTTGGGCTCAATGAGGATCGGCCCGACTTTTTCGTCACTTTTCCCTCGAAAATAGAAATTTCAATTTTAATCCAGCACTGGGGTCGGGTCTAATGGCCTGGTCCTCAGGAGCTAACAAGAGAAGGGAGGGAAGTGCCAATCTGAGATTTTTTCCAGACCTTCTTAGTTGTGTTCAGTATAGTCAAAAACAATGAAATATGACAAAAGTAGCTGCTAATGGACCGGCGTGGTGGAGATATATTGATTTATTATGTCAAAAGATAGCGTTTATATTGAAACCAAGGGGGTCAACAAATACCTTTATTTGACTTCTTTTATCGAAATTACGATATTTTCCACCGTTTTTGGATATGGCAAACATTTTCTTATCGTTTTTAGAAAAAGTTGAAAATTTTTTTGAAAAATTGATTTTTTTTGAACCTCATGGACCACCAAAAATCAATTTTTAAACAAATTTTCAACTTTTTCTAAAAACTTCAGAAAATGTCGCCATAGCCAAACACGGTAGAAAATATCGAAATTTCGATGAAAGTGTTTTTGGACCCCCTTGATTTTAATGAAAACGCTATTTTTTGACATAAAAATCACTATATCCCCATATAGGTCCATGAGCAGTTCAGAATTTGGGGTTCGAGATCGTCAGGACGGGACGGGACGGGACGGGACTGAGGTGTGGTTCGGGACAAAATTTCGGGATTTTTCGCCAAAAATCCTCGGGATTTCGAGACGGGACGCAATACTAACTCGAACTAGTGACTTTTATATCTTTGCGATAAAATTTTCAAGCGTCTTACAGGGGGCGCCAATTTTTGTTGCATTTTACTGAAAAATTTTCAATTTTTTCTCCGCCCTGCCCCCTAGAATTTCAATCCATATCGCGCGAGAAAAACTCACGTTGATCCCTTACAAAAGGGGGCTCAATTTTGATTCTTTTCTGCGCCTCTTTCGCAAGACCTCCTCCCACTAACTCGCGATCCCTTTTTTTGCTAGCTCGCGGCTAGCAACCCCCCAAAATTCTTTAGTTTGAAGGAAATTTGTACACTTGTGTTTGTGTTTTTGATATTTTTTTACTTGTTCGTAAATTTTTTATACCTTATCAAAATCATCGAGGTTAAGTTCTGCTACGGCATTTGATATGTCTAATTTAGAAATTTTAGGAAATAACTCTTCATCTTCCATAGAAACGACAGGCAAGCCCATTTTCCTTAAAGTACCATGGTCACGAAAAATTTTCCCCCCAAAAAGCTTTGTAAACTTGTAAAGAACATTTTTTAAACAACTTTTTCCAAAATTACGCCATCTGAAAACTTCATTTTCATGGATAAAAATGGCAAAAAAAGATTGTAAAATTTGAAATTCTGTGTATTAAAACGAAAACTTGATGCCGTCAGATCATTTCAATACATAGGTTTTAGAGAAAAAAATCAATTTTTTAAATTTTCATATACTGAACATTGTAGCAATCTTTTATAACTCTATAATACGAACAAAATGATATCAAAAAATTATCCAATTTGAAAATGGTTTTGGGTTATTGAAACGAAAACATGAAATCAGGGTTTTCGTTTCAATAACCCAAAATAATTTCAAATTGGATACTTTTTGTGTCATTTTATTCGTCACATAGAGTTATAAAAGAGTTACAATACTCAATTTATGAAAGTGTTAGAATGTTCAATTTATGAAAATTTAAAATGTGAAAATTGATTTTTCCCCCAAAACTCTGTATATTGAAAAGATCTGCACGGCGTCAAGTTTTCGTTTTAAGTTTTCAGGTGTTGTTTTTCGAAAAAGTTGTTAAGAAGTTTGCAAAGCTTTTTTGGGGGCAAATTTTCCGTGACCATGATCCGGACGTGACAAATTTCATTTTAAAAAAATTTAAAAAATCATTTAAAAACACCAAAGTCATGACATTACCCCATTTAAGCTAATAAGTAAACTATCTAGCGGTCTGTTTGACAAAAAGACCATCTCGTGCGAAATTCAAGGAAGAAAAGAAAGGAAAAGAATAAAAGACCTTCAATTCCGTGCTGGGTGAGAAAATTTCGGTTGGCCTTTTGGGAAAAAGAAAAACCATTTCCTATCTGTCCAGCCGGCCGACCTGTTCTCGACCTTGCGCAATCAGTTGTGGCAGCGAAATGTGTAACGGCTCCACGTTTCCGCTCTGTTGCAAACCAATCAAGGAAGAACGGGGACAATTTATGTGTTTATATTAAAATGCATGCCTGTTGACAGATTACATATCTCTTGGACCTGTATATGCTTTTAGGATAAAGAAGCCGAAACTGGTTTTAAAATAATTTATGGCCTTTTTTTTAATCAAAACATGCGGTAAATTGATATGAAAAAATTTGTTTGGAATATCAGTTGGAGAAGATCAACTGTGCTAAAATTTTATATTTTTTAAGAAAAATCAGAATTTTCAACAAAATTAGATTCTCAAAAAATCTCTTTCTGAGTAAAAGAGCACGCTAATAAAGATGGTCGGGCTTTTCTCTTTTTGCATTTTTTCAATTTTGTGCTCGATGAATCGGAATTTTTGTTGCGATCTGTGCCGTGTGATCCCCTTATTTGATGAGGGGAAGGACTGCTGATGTCTATTCCCAAGTGATCTTTTAATGTTGGTTGGCATATATTAAGTTTTATTAAAACAAGTATAAAAATGCACAAAGCATAATTGCACGAAATATTTGGCAAAAAGAATATATACAAAAGGAGAATATCATAGCTTTTTTATAGACGTAGTTAGGACCATGGGATTAATGGACCCTTTCCGCTTCCATAGACATACCGTAAAACTTCTAATAGAGCCCCATGTAAACGTAAAAATTCTCTTAAAAATCGAGTTTAAATCGGATTTCTTCGAGCGAGCACTTTTTGGATAGCTAAGCGTATGAAGAACATAATATAAAAGAAATTATTGACAATGACTTCGATTTCACAGAGATATGATTTTTTGAAAAAAATGTCATTTTTTCAACTCTTTCAAATTCAAAGGGCCATAACTCAGCGAAAATAAAATATTTTTCAATAATTTTTTTATAGAACGTTCCTTTCTACAGTAGCTATCCAAAAAGTGGTCGCTCGAAGAAGTCCGATTTAAACACGATTTTTAAAAGAGCAATCATTAACACCTTCTAATAGAGCCCCATGGGGTTCTATTAGAAGTTTTACGGTATATGGATTGGGAGGGACCTTTATTCAAAACGAGTGGGGTCTTAAGATATTTTGATCAAATTTCAAGGTGTTGTCTGCAATGTAATTCGCTTTTTTTTAAAGGGAAGAATAGCTTAAAAATCGTATTTTTTTGATAACAATTGCATTTTTGGACAAAAACTCATATTTTTGGTCAATAAATTTCATTTTGGAAAAATTACCTAAAATTAGCCGATTGGAGGAGGGGATTCGATTTTCGGACCCCAAGAGCGAGGGAAAGGGATGCCATCTAGGTGTGGACAAAAATTTTATACCACTACCTGATCAATAAAAACCAAACTTAGTTACGCCTATGCAGCTTGATTATAATGAATTTCTTTATTTTTTAAAACTTGAAATTGTTTCATTTTTTAAATAAATTAATTGAAGGTAAATTTATATTGATAAACAAGACAGATTTTTAAAATATTATTCAAGTGTTCAAAATATCAATTTTCGTTTGAACATTATGATTTATTGAAAAAATTTTTTCTGCAAAGTTATATACTTTCCTGTCAATATAGTGTGATTCGAGCCCAACAAGTTGAATACGCTCTGTTGCATTGTTACGGCTCTAAAAAATTGTTTTAGCTATGAACTTCTCATTTAGGATCTGTCACGGTCCTTAAAAAATACTCCACTCGGAAAAATGGCACTAGGACAAACGTTACCTTTAACGTTATGGACAACCATTACCGGGGCAACCGTTAATGAAAATCGTTACGGACAACCATTACCGATTGCTATATTACGGACAAAATTAGTTCTATTAAAATAGTTAGGCCTTAAAACTATGTAAAATGACCAAATATCAGTCTTACCGGTGGATCACTCGGTTCGTGGATCGATGAAGAACGCAGCAAACTGCGATAAGTAGCGTGAATTGTAGACGCTTTGAACGTTAAACTTTCGAACGCACATTGCGCCGTAGGAGTCCTACCCTGCGGCACATCTGGTTGAGGGTCGTGATGAAAAACAGCAGGACTATGGCTGTAATAGAAATAGCTGGTGAATCACGAGTTCGGCCAACCAAACTGTCTTGAAACACGGACCAAGGAGTCTAGCGTATACGCGAGTCATTGGGTGGAAAACCCATAGGCGAAATTAAAGTGAAGGCCTCTTCATGAGGCTGATATGCGATCCGTTGCACTACGGTGTACGCGGAGCAACATAGCCCCGTCTCGACTGCTTGCAGTGGGGCGAAGGTAGAGCGTATACGCTGGTACCCGAAAGATGGTGAACTATGCCTGAGCAGGATGAAGCCAGAGGAAACTCTGGTGGAGGTCCGAAGCGCTTCTGACGTGCAAATCGATCGTCTGACTTGGGTATAGGGGCGAAAGACTAATCGAACCATCTAGTAGCTGGTTCCCTCCGAAGTTTCCCCCAGGATAGCTTTCCCCCAGCCTGTGAAATTAGTTATACTCGGTAAAGCGAACGACTAGAGGACTTGGGGCCAAAAGGCCTTAACCTATTCTTAAAATCTCAATGGGTATGAAGTCCTAGTTGCTTGATTGAACTAGGACGTTGAATATAGGCTCCAAGTGGGCCATTTTTGGTAAGCAGAACTGGTGCTGTGGGATGAACCAAACGTGGAGTTAAGGTGCCAAACTTCCCGCTCATTAGACCCCATGAAAGGTGTTGGTTGATATTGACAGCAGGGCGGTGGCCATGGAAGTCGGAATCCGCTAAGGAGTGTGTAACAACTCACCTGCCGAATCAACTAGCCCTGAAAATGGATAGCGCTGGAGCGGGAGACCTATACTCCACCGTTATGGCTTGAGAGCCCGTAGTGGGCCTCCTGGTTATAACGAGTAGGAGGATTATAACGGTTAACGTCGAAGGCTTTGGGCGTGAGCCCGGCTGGAGCTTCCGTTAGTGCAGGCTAGATACCATTCTCACATGCACAAATGGCTAGGGCCACGCTACGCCCAACTGCATATGTAGCTAGAGAAAGAGATATAAGGTAATTACATTACCCATTCATGATCGTCACGTCACGAAACTAGACTAGTAAGCAAATTAACAGCATTTGACTTACAGCCTAGGAGAAAGTACTACAGATCAGACGTGTTTGACCATTTTTTGAATTCTTGATTTCATTTTGTAAATAAACGTCCTTCATAAAAAATATATGTAATGCAATTGACATTCCTAGAGTATTCTTCACACTGTTATTTGTTCATTATGTGTAATAATACTTACAAAGGTTTTATATAGAGATAATTAAACACTCGATCATTTTTGGGCGGTTTCTCTTGTCAGTCTGAAAGATGTTTATTAAGTTGCATGCCCGTTTTCATTTAATAAATTTTGAGAAACAATATTTAAAACAGTTATCTATTATTGTAAGACCTAGTGATTTCACATAATTAATTTTTTTTCTCTAATTATTTTGATAAATAATAAACCAATATTTTGCCATGTTGACAATAAAGTAAGATATTAGGGTTAGGAAACCGAAACCAAAACCGGAACCGAAAAAAGTCGAAACCGAACCGAAACCGACACTTTTGAAAAACCGAAAAAAGTCGAAACCAAAACCGAAGGTGAAAAAACCGAAAACAGTCGGAAAAAACCGAAAGAAATTTGGCGCTGTCTACCTTTAGGAACCCCTACGATTATGGTTCGAGGGAAGGAAATTTTTTTTGTCTCACAAGGAAACTGTCAGTACATGCCCATCGAAATTTGTTCGAAACATAGCTATTATTGTAGAGCATAGCTACTTTGCCTTTAAAAAAATAAAATTAACACGCCATTCGTTAAGCCCGAGAAGATAGAGCTCATCGAAGATTCATAGTGTTATATAGCCTATACACTATAATTCGTTGCCTGAACGAGTCTGTTTATTGAAAATATTAATAAGTTATTATTAAATAGCCATCAGTGTTATTTGGACAAGATGGAAGAGTAAATTTGTTAGAGATGCAAATATCCAAAATTTTAACAAAAACTAGATTGTATAGCGTAATCCACGAGTGCTTTACGTCAGAATTTTATCGATATCTTGGCTACCCGGAAAGATTTTTTGATGCGATTTTTTTAAGTTAGGTAGGCTAAATGTGCATAAAAAAATTGACTTTTGCTAAAAAATAAAAGCTCCTAATATTTTATTTTTGCATTACAATGTTTTGTTTTAGGAAAAACACCCTTAACAGTCGAATTTTTCAAAAATTTGTTCGTATTCTGAAAGAGCATGGCCGATTTTACTTACCTATACAAATCATGAAAAAAGGATGTAGATTTTTCGAATTATAGAGTTTTGAAGTTAACTGCTATTTTGCGGCAAAATCAAATCCGCAATGAGATTCGATCCCGCTACGTTTGGAATCGAGACCGAGACCACTATCACTGAGCCATTTTATCCATTCTAATGAAATTTTAGAATTTGATTATTATTATTTCATATGTTTTTTTTGAAAAGTATAAATTCAGGATTTTTTGTAAGTAATTAAAAATGGCCATACTCTTTCAGAATACGAACAAATTTTTGAAAAATTCGACTGTTAAGGGTGTTTTTCCTAAAACAAAACATTGTAATGCAAAAATAAAATATTAGGAGCTTTTATTTTTTAGCAAAAGTCAATTTTTTTATGCACATTTAGCCTACCTAACTTAAAAAAATCGCATCAAAAAATCTTTCCGGGTAGCCAAGATATCGATAAAATTCTGACGTAAAGCACTCGTGGATTACGCTATACAATCTAGTTTTTGTTAAAATTTTGGATATTTGCATCTCTAACAAATTTACTCTTCCATCTTGTCCAAATAACACTGATGGCTATTTAATAATAACTTATTAATATTTTCAATAAACAGACTCGTTCAGGCAACGAATTATAGTGTATAGACTATATAACACTATGAAACTTCGATGAGCTCTATCTTCTCGGGCTTAACGAATGGCGTGTTAATTTTATTTTTTTAAAGGCAAAGTAGCTATGCTCTACAATAATAGCTATGTTTCGAACAAATTTCGATGGTTTTTTTTAAGTTCTGAATCAGGATCAGGGAAGCATTTTCAAGCTTTGAGAATGCGAGCAATCGATTTCTCGCATAAAATTACCCCTAGAAAAGTCATTTTTACAAAATTTCTGAGACAAAAAAATTTTCCAACCCCCAAATTATGGTCGTCGGGGCCCCTAAAGATGGACAGTACCGAAAATTTTTATTCCCATTTGTATGAAAATTCGAGAATTTTCATATTTTTCCGTCGAATTTATTTAAAATACAATAAAAAATTGTTTAAACATAATATTTATTCAAACCGAAACCGAAAAAAGTCGAAACCAAAACCGATTGAGAAAAACCGAAACCAAAACCGATCCACTTTCTATCGGTTTTCTAACTCTATAAGATATACAGGATGGCCAAAAAAAACTGGATTTTTACGATTTTTCGAGCAATTTTTTGCAAAAAAATTTTGTTTTGAATTTGTGCAAAAATGTCTTTTCTAGTGGTAATTTTATGCGGAAAATCGACTGCGCGCATTTCCGAAGCGTGAAAATGCTTCCTTGACTCTGATTCTGGGAAGGTGGTGGGTGTATTGAAGCGAAAATCGAAAAATTTTTGGATTTTTATGAGAAAATCGTTGATTAGGTTTTTCTAGGCGGGGAATCGATTGCGCGCACTCTCGGACCGTGAAAACACTTTCTTGACCCTGATTCAGAGAAGGGATCGGTGTTTTAAAGCGAAAATCAAATTTTGGTTTTTCCCCTTAATCAGGGTCAATGAAGCGTTTTCACGCTTCGGGAATGCGCGCAATCGATTTTTCGCATAAAATTACCCTTAGAAAAGTCATTTTTGCAAAAATTCAAAAAATTGCTCGAAAAATCGCAAAATCCAGTTTTTTGGCCACTCTGTATCTTATTTGTTGGTTAAATTTTTAGTGACCATGAACATTGCATGCAATGCTATGATCCCAGGTGTTCATTTGATCTAACTTGTAGTAAAATAACATGTGAAAAATGTCAAAGTATTTTTCATCGTTGTAAACGAGTTGATCATGAAATTATTTGTTTGAAAGTAACACAAAAATAGTCAAATTTTAAAGCTATTTTTTAGAATCTTAATAGATGTCCATATCAAATGAGCGGCTGTATTGCTATGGTAGCTAGAGATCGACTTTATAGTCATATGGAAAGATGCAAATTTGTACCCAAAACTATTCTAGAAAACAAGCCTTTGCTCAATGTAATGATTTTGCTACAAATTTTTTATCGAAATCGTATACTTTATTTTTTAGAATCTCTCCGCTATATTTGATTGCCCTATTTGTCTATCCAAATTCAACCCGCGTCAAATTATTACTTGTATTCCGATTAAGGCAATAAGTCAAAGTAAAAATGATAAAATTATATAACTCAGCTGTTTTTTTAGGCAGAGATGTACACGCTTTTTGTTCAGGTTGCATTATACAACATATTGAAGCAAACATTGATGAAGTACCATTAGCGGAAAGTGGTGATGGTATAAAATGTTTAATTTTAGAATGTGATAGACAAATACATTATTGTAAGCTAAGATGTTTATATTTTAAAAAATGTTTGATTTCAGCAAAAATTCGTAGATTAATAAGGAGAAATGATGACTTAATCAAAAGACTAGACGCTAGGTTTAGTGAACAAAATATCTCTTTGTTCGATTGTTTCGAAAGGTGAATGATTTTAAGTTTACATAAATCTTGTCAAACTTTAGATGTAAAAGTTGTGGTTTTGCAATGGAAATTATTTCTGACACCGAAAAACATCCATTTTTTAAATGTATTTTGTGTGAAGCGGATTTTTGCAGGTTTTTAACTTTGAACGTGAATATTATCGACATTTATTAAAACTTAGGCTATGCAAACGTGACCGTGCAAATCATTTCGCTGGTAAACAAAAAATTCCCTGTCAAGAATTAGATGCGAAAGATACAACAAAAAAAGATCTACTTCATGCTTTGTTAGACTTGCTACGTTTTATATAAAACATAATTTTAGTGAAAATGAAATGTCCGAAGCAATTATTCGCAAATGTCCTAAATGTGGTTTATCTTTTGTCAAACAAGATGCGTGCAATAAAATGACATGTCGCTGTGGTACAACTCAATGCTACTTATGCCGAAATCCAAATATTAACTATGATCATTTTTGTCAGTAAGTATTAATAATATGCATGAATATTTCTGTTTTTCTTGTAATAACATTGGTTTTACGACAGAGACCTTTAAAAATAGTGAAGCCAGGTACCAAAATTTTTTTCCTAGTTTATTAGACAAATGAAAGTAGATGATAAGTACATAAAAATAGGGTGAAAATAAAAGTACAAAATTTTTCCTTGTCGAGATACGGTGCTCGAAAGTTGGATACCCCAGGATTTGTGCTCATTTTGTACCCCTGCAATAAAAGCCCAATATCTCAGTCAATTTAAAAGCTTTTCAAATGCGGTTTTTTTTATTTTATAGGTATGATATTGTAGTAAAATTTTGTAGGACACTATATTTTTCTCCGAGCTATTTCCGTGAAGATAGATCGATTTTAATGATTTTTTAGTGGTTTTTCATACCCCCAAAAATGGCATTAAAGTGCCTGCAGAAAAAATGGAGGTGCTGGAAGATTTGAAAGCATTTTTTAAAAGTTGGATCCAATACCTTAAAAACTCCCTTTAAGTTATGGGAAAAAGAGGTAGAAAGCGAGTCCAACAATTTGATACAAAAAAGGTCAAAAATTGAAAATTCTTTAGATTAGCGAAATTTGCATTTTTTTTTCTGCATGCACTTTAATGCAATTTTTGGGGGTATGAAAAACCACCAAAAAATCATTTAAATCGATCTATCTCCATAGCTCGGAGAAAAATATGGTGTCCTACAAAATTTTACTACAATATCATACCTATAAAATAAAAAAAAACCGTATTTGAAAAGCTTTTAAATTGGCTGAGATATTGGGCTTTATTGCAGGGGTACAAAATGAGCACAAATCCTGGGGTATCCAACTTTCGAGCACCGTATTTCGACAAGGAAAAATTTTGTACTTTTATTTTCACCCTATTTTTATGTACTTATCATCTACTTTCATTTGGCTAATAAACTAGGAAAAAAAATTTGGTATCTGGCTTCATTACTCAGAAAATCTGTCTTACCGATTATTTTAGTCACGGAGGCGACTTTAATTCTAAATGTCGTTACTGTAAAAAACCATGTCGATTATGGGCACCCTATGAATCGAACGACGAAGAAATGTTAAATACGATTCGTGAACGAGCGACTAAAGAACTTGGCCAGATCGGGCCCAGTACTTCGAAAAAACTCTAATACTATACATTGTTGAGTTATGAATCATTTTTGAGTTTATGAATCAGAGAACGTTTTTTTTGAAATTTATGTTTAATAAACTTTCTGTCAATGAAATCTGTTTGGTCTACTCTAACTGATAATACTTTCATGTGAAAATTTTTATCATTTCATTTTAGAAGCTTACAAGGGAACGGCAACAGTTGATGGTGCGATTGCATAAAATTTCGAGTATATTCTTGTAGAGTATCCCTGATTTGACTTTAACAAAATAGAGTTAGCTCGGCCACTGTGTGGCTAGCTAATGGCTTCATAAGTTAACAAAAAACAATATTCTATACCATATCCAAAGTGTGAAAGTTCTCTCTTGGCTTAGTGGCTATGATTCCAGTTGATCATTTTGCTGTCTCAGGTTCAATCCCGCTACCTAGCTTAAAGTTTTTGCATTTTTACTTTTAAAGTTTTTCAAAAATTTTTTTCAATAATAAGAACATTTATTTTATAACTTTTTTGAAAAACTTTAAGCTAGGTAGTGGGATTGCACCTGAGACAGCAAAATGATAAAATGGAATCATAGCTACTAAGCCAAGCTAGTCACGAGAGATACCTTTCACACTTTGGATATGGTATAGCATATTGTTTTTTGTTAACTTATGAAGCCATTAGCTAGCTACACAGTGGCCGTGATCAGCTAACTCTATTTTGTTGAAGCAAAATCAGGGGTACTCTACAAGAATATACTCGAAATTTTGTGCAATCGCACCATCAACTGTTGCCGTTCCCTTGTTAGTACCAAAGTGTGCCAGGGAATGTATTAATTGCCTATTTGTGGGAGTCAAGACCGGATCTTAACTGTAAACAATATTCTTTTTATATTCCTAATTCAAAATAAGAAAAAATTTAGTAAAAAATATAGCAATCAAATAATGTTAAGAATGTTTTCGAAACGAAAGAATAAAAATAAAACAGATTCACCCAAAATTAATAACACTCAAAAAGGTAAACTTTAAAAGTAGTCATTAAAAAGACAATTTTAGATATGAAATATTATGAACAACAGCAACCATCAACAAGCAAAGAAAGTGCACCGAAAAAAGGTATAACATGTTACATACTTGCATCTAATTTGATAAATACGGCTAAAAAATTTTCTAATCAACATTTTAGCAACGCCAAACAAAGCTAACATCATAGAAAATCAATTGAATGAGACTGAGAATCTGGAACAGAAAAGTTGTCATATAATCTTGTCCAAAATTAAATAAAGATTTTAGAAGCTCCGATTATTGGCATTGATTTAGGAACAACAAATTCATGTGTCGGACTTTGGAGAAATGGCCGTGTAGAGATTATTCCAAATAGTGAAGGTAACATCTAGAAACGTAAAGTTATTCGGTTATATCTTATACTGAAATTGTAAAAAATTTGACCTTTGGACATGTTTAAAAAAATTTTATAAACCGTTGAATACGATTGTACACGTTTTAATGTGCTTTAAAAGAAAAATTTTAGGTTTGAGAACAACTCCTTCGTGCGTTTGTTATAGTGACGAAGAAATATTGGTTGGAAGTGCTGCAAAACAAAAATTAACTTCTAAACCAGAAAACACCATTTACGGTATGCAGAAATCAAATACAGTCGGATCTCCGTTTAGTAACACCCCGGAAAACTCCGTTTAGTAACCCCCTCTCCCCCCCCCCAAAATTTTCAAACCTAAAAAATGACTTTTTAGATGTAATTTAATGCGAAAAATAAATTTTGCAACAATGATATCTCGTTAAGCTGACCTCTGATTAACCTGGCCCCTCCTTCCCATCCCCGATTTTTCAAATAGGAGGTCAGCTTAACGAGTTGACACGGGAAAATTTTTTTAACGATGATCCCTCTGGGGTAATTTTATCCGGAGAATCCAAATTTTGCACTTTTGAAGCGTGAGACTCGCGTAAAAACAGAGAAAACTCGAAGTTTTTGCTTTCAAACCCTTAAAATCGTCATTTCTTAGATTTTTGACTAAAAAATTCGAATTTTCTCTTTTTAAACGAGCTTCAGGCTTCGAAAGTACAAAATTTGGATTACAAAAGTGCAAAACCGGCTCCATCATAAAGAATCAATTGGTATGAGTGAAGCCCATGGTCCATTTGACACCCTTATGGCGAAGGTACTTCCGCTTAACTCTTAGAAGGGTACCCGGGTAATATTAAAAGGCGGCGGCTCTAGCTTAAATTAAGTACCTATAGCATACCCAGGGCAATTTTTTTCTTGGCTACCCCTTTGAAAAAAAAACAAAGCGGAGGTACCCTCGCCATAACGGTGCCAATGTGCCCTCACCCCTACCACTTGGTTTTTTTAAAGGATTAATCAAATGGTCATTTTTCTATCATTTCTAACCACTTTCCTGATTTTAAAACGCGCGCAATCGATTTCTCGCATAAAAATGCCTCTAATAGGGATGTTGGCAAAAATCTTGAGAATGGGTTCGGATTTTTACCTCCTCCTTAACCAAGAAAGTCAATTTTTACAAAAAAAACATGGGTAATTTGGCTTTTTCACGCATTTAGAATGCTCGCAATCGATTCCCCGCATAATATTACCCCTAATGGAACCATTTTTGCAACGAAAAAATTGAAAATTTTTTTGCCAAAAATCTCCATTTAATAACACCCCCGGAAAATTCCGTTTAGTAACCCCTCCCGAGGGGTGTTACTAAACCGAGATTCGTCTGTAGCACAAATAAGCCATTAAAAATAGGACAATTGTCACGATTTTTGGACAAATTGATTTTTTTAGCTAAAAAATTCCATCTTTTAAACCAAAAACCTGCGCAATAGCTAAAATAAACTTTGTTTCGCTTGCTTCAATTTGTTTCGCTTGCTTCAAGTGAGAAATTCTGGGATTCGAATATTTTTCACTCGTTATGGCAACAAAAATAACTTAAATTTAGATATAAAACGACTTATGGGAAAGACATCATTTGATGCATTTATAGAAGAATGTCAACCATATTGGACATTTAAAGTTGTTATAGAACAATTAAACCTTTTGATAGAAGTTATGCATAATAGGAAAACTTTTCATGTAACGCCAGAAGAAATATCCGCTAAAATTTTGGAGAAAATGAAGCAAACAGCTCAACGAGTCACTGATTTACCAATTACACAAGCTGTAATTACAGTTCCGGCTTATTTTAATCAAGCGCAAAAAGAAGCTACTTTGACTGCAGCAAAACTGGCTCAGCTTGAAGTTATTCAACTTATCACCGAACCAGCCGCAGCTGCATTTGCTTATGGAGTGGATCAAAGAGGATATAATAACTATAATATCTTAGTGTTCGATCTTGGAGGTGGAACTTTTGATGTAGTAGTTATGAGAGTAGAAAATAACGAATTTACGGTCAAAGCTATTGGTGGTGACACACGTATTGGAGGGAGGGATTTTGACCATAAAATTTTTGATTTTCTTTGTGAAGAAATTAGAAATCGCTATGACAAGAATTGTCGAGCTAATAAGAGGTTGCATCGAAAGTTGTTAACGCAATGTGAAAATATAAAACAAACTTTAGCATGGACAACGACGACTAGGTAAAACACCCACATAAACATGACGTTATTTTTTAGCATTTATCTCGGTGATCTATTTGAAGGGGTCGAAACAGATATTAGAATCGACCGTGATCATTTTATTCAATTGTGTGAAGATATATTCCAGCAAATCGATTCGATCGTTAGAAATACTATAAAAGATGCAGATCTAGCAGAACAAGATATCGATGAAATCTTGTTGATGGGGGGATCCTCGCGTATTCCTTATATTAAAGAGATGCTTGGGCGTATCTTTCCAGGAAAGAAGCTTAATGAATCATCTAATCCGGATGAAGCAGTTGCATTAGGCGCCGCTATTTATGCTGCTCAATGCGAAGGCCACTTTCAAACTGTGAAATTAATTGAAGCAACCCCTATGTCAATCGGTACAGATCTTGACGGTGGGAGATTTGGTGAAGTAATCTTTCGAAATTCTACTATTCCGATTAAAAAAACCGTATGGCGTGCAACTACGAGAAATAATCAAGAAATGATGAATATTTCGGTAGACTCTTTGATATCAATAGTTAATGTTTTCTATTATTATAGATATACGAAGGATGTCATAAAATGGTCCGTAACAACCAGCAGTTGGGCAGAATACGAATAAAAAATATATCACCCGGCCCAGCTAATTCACAACAAGTCTCACTAACATTTAAACTAGATACGAATGGCATTTTAAATGTAACAGCAAAATACAACAAAAGAGAATCAAAACTTAAAATAAATTTGATAAAAAACGCATATCCCGATTTTGATATACAAGAAGAAAACCGCGATGCCAGCATGAATCGTGAAAAAGAAAAAGAAGAATATGATCGAGTTAAAGCGCGTAGCCAACTCAAAATAACATTAGAAAGGTTTAAAGATCACATTGAAAAGGTAAATTTATTGAGAATTATTTTCTTCTGAAAATTTTAACATCTTTATAAATTTAGATATCAGTTTCTGATGGCAACAAGGAGGATTTAAGAAAGATTTATCGTGAAATGATTTCATGGTTAAATAACAATCAAGATGCCGAAAAAACAAGCTGTGTATCTGTTCAAAATAGTATTGAAGCTTATATGCACGATGAAACTAATGCTTAATTTATCGAAGTGTTTTTTTAATTTTTTGAGTTTTTTATAAGTACATATACATTTCTGAATATCTACTAATATAAAGCGAGAAAATGTGCGTTTGTTTGTCTGCGACAGCATTTTTTCAGCAAAAAATTTTTTTTGAATGACACCAAATTTGTCGGGGTATCCCCGCCGAAAAAAATTTTCAGGGGACCAATTTATTAATTTTTTAAAAGGATATTTTCTTTTTTAATTTAAAATCAGAATATTGCCATACCAAAAAGAAGTAATATAAATATGTAAGATTTTAATTTTTATCGATTTTTTATAGACTTCGATGTCATAAGTTATCTGTTCTTTTACAGGGTGAGCCAAAAATGGCAATAAAGACAATTTTTTGAAAATCAAGTTTTTAGACTCTGTTTCCTTAGAAAAGTTTGTTATTCACATCATTTCCGACAAATATAGCAACTTTTCAAAAAAAATTTTTTCAAAAAATTTCGATTTTTCCCTTGGTCCCCCCTTAGGATCAAAACTAAGGAAACAGGGTCTAAAAACTTGATTTTCAAAAAATTGTCTTTATTGCCATTTTTTTGGCCCACTCTGTATTTATTTCAATAAATATTGTCGAAAATGTTTAATATTGTAAAAAGTGTTAAACTTTAAATTATATCTATTTCTTACAAATCATATTTTAAATGTTTATTTAAGGGTTATATTTTGTAAAAATGAGTTCTTATGTCGGTATTGATCTTGGAGCTGGCTATTCTAGGATTGCAGTGGCAACAGAACACGAAGTAAAAATTCTACGTGGTCTGACAGGTTGACTTTTTTTAATGATCTTACTCATAAATAATTAAATTTTAGAAGATCGTCTATTGTCTTCGATTGTTTCGTTTAAACCAGATGAAATCTTAATTGGAAAACCAGCACTTAGTAATTCTCATGAAAATATAATTTTTGGTAAGATAATAACATTATTATCGGAAATAATAAAAGTTTTAGATGCTTGTCGAGTCAATCCATTTTCCAAGTCAAATAATTCAAGTCAAATTTGCAAATGGTATACTATTCATCAAGAACAAGGTATTATCAATGGAAGAATATATAAAATACCAGCTTTGCTAGAAAACAATAAAAAAATGGGCCAAAAAGACGTTATTACCACCATATTAAAACACCTTCTCATCGTCGCTAAACAAAATATACCAAATTTATCTACCAGTAAAGCTGTGATCTCTGTTCCAGATTTCGCTGGTCACTATCATAGAAAACTAATTATCAATGCTGCAAAAGCGGCTAATATTGAAGAGCCTGTTTTGATCAATCATTCAACCGCTATAGCTTATGCATATTTAGCATCAAAGCCTTGGATTTCAAAAGATTCAAAAAACATTTTAATTCTTAATTGTGGCGCGTCTAGTACAAGTGTATCAATTTTTAAATTATCGTTAGAAAATGGAATGAATCTTGATAGTATGAGTGGTAAAGTAGACTTAGGTGGAGAAGATTTTACGAATAAGCTCATTGCTAAATATGTAAATAAGATACAGAAAGAGTATGATAGAGATTGTAACAACCCTAAAGGAATCAAGTTTATCCGCGAAGCTTGTGAAAGAGCTAAAAAAGAACTATCACTTTGTCTAGATACCGAGTAAGCGGCTAAAATTAACTCACTATTGGAATATTTTCTTTTAGAGTTAAAATCGAAATTTTTGATGATGAATATAAATTCAAAATTGATAGAAAAGAGTTTGAAGACGATTGTTCTTCAATTCTTGACGAAATTAAACACTTAATTAAAGAAGTTATCACGCATCATTCTATGCAATTTAATGAAATTTTGTTAATTGGAGGAACATCTAGGATACCAAAAATTAAATATATTTTGGAACAAGTTTTAGAGGAAAACTTTTCTAAAAAAACAAACTTTCGACAATTTTATAATACAGAAATTGTTCCCGAAGAAGCTGTACTAACTGGTGCAGCAATCAGAGCGGCAAAATTTAATAAAATGTCCAAATTTTCCATTTTCAATATCGAAGATAGATCGACTATGGAAATTAATTGCTGTTATAATGAATTTGATTCACTAATCATTAATCGATTTAAAGCGATTCCTTATAAACAGTCATATAGAGCTGATAACAAAGGAAGATTTCAAGTTCAAATTTTCGAGGTAACATTTAAAGGGGGGGGGGGGGTAAAGTATAGTCGAGTAGAAAATTTTTTTGAATTTTTTTAACAAGTGACCCTTTAGGGGTAATTTTATGCGAAAAATCGATTGCGCGCATCGAAAAATTCTGAAAAAATTTTCNGGGGGGGGGGTGTAAAGTATAGTCGAGTAGAAAATTTTTTTGAATTTTTTTAACAAGTGACCCTTTAGGGGTAATTTTGTTTGCAATCGATTGCGCACATCGAAAAATTCTGAAAAAATTTTTCAGGGATCAAAAACCCCCAAAAATAATTTTGTTGGGGTTAAAACTTATAACCCCTAATTTTGACGCAATTTTTTTCATTTTTTGACCCCGAAAAATTTTTTCAGAATTTTTCGATGCGCGCAATCGATTTTTCGCATAAAATCACCCCTAAGGGTCACTTGTTAAAAAAATTCAAAAAAATTTTCCACTCGACCATACTTTACACCCCCTTTAAGAGGCGATATCGAAAGTTCGAACTTTTAGGGGTTGCCGTGGCACTAGGCAAACTGAGTATGTAATATGAAATTTGGACACAAAATAAACATATTTGAGCATTTGAAATAGTGTGCAACCTCTAAAAAGGTCTTTTTCGGCCCATATGAATGTTGGACGTTACAGGATTATTACAGGTGGTTTTACACTTTAGTATTTTGAGCATATCTCTTGAAAGTTAAATCCAATTTCGATGATTTAGGTGTCGTTGGGAAGCTGGTGATGCGGGCTTCAACTTACAAGTAACACTAGGGAGTTGTGAAAATTAAAATGCCTCCAATCTTTATATATAAATTGTGGCGAATTTCGCTTTTTTCGACTCCTTTGAATTTTTGACTCCTAAGTTTCTAAGCCAGAAAAAAGGTCTTAAGCATTCGAATTATGATCCGGAACCAAGCATAAAATAAAGTAGGGGTGTTGTAGATAATTATTAGAGCAAACCGGAAAAAACGGTCGGAACAAAGTATTTGGCTAGAGCCACTTCTTTGAATTTTTGACCTCTCGAGTGGGGGGGGGGGGGGGAACAGAACAAAAATCCTAATTTTTCGACAACTTTTTCCATGAAATGGCCCTATACATACTTATAGGGTCATTTTCCATGAAATGACCCTATAAGTTGTATCCCGCATCACCAGCTTCCCAACGACACCTAGATCATCGAAATTGGATTTAACTTTCAAGAGATATGCTCAAAATACTAAAGTGTAAAAACACATGTAACGTCCAACATTCATATGGGCCGAAATTGACCTTTTTAGAGGTTGCATACCATTTCAAATGCTCAAATATGTTTATTTTGTGTCCAAATTTCATATTACATACCCAGTTTGCCTAGTGCCGAGGAAGTCGAACTTTCGAGATATCGTCTCTTAATGTTTAAAAACAGTCACATAATTATGTCAAAATATTTTTAGGGTCTTCAACAAAAACATCTATTACACGAGAAAATTTGTAAAAGCCCTATAATAATGACGATTGGAATGGATTGTAATGGAATTGTAGAATGGAATATCGAAGAGATCATTACAAAAGACTATCTCGCAAAGATAGAAACCAGCAATCAAGATCATATAAACCAAACAAAGCTGCAAAAACTTAGGGACAAATTAGAAGTAATTACGCGTAAGCAATCGGAAATTCCGGCGATCGACAATTTTGTAAATATGAGAAAAACGAAAAAACCTTATTTGAAGAATCGTTCAATGAATATGTACATGGTCGAACCAGCTATTGATGCTAGAGAATTACCATGTAGTTCTAAACAAATCTATAATGAATCGGAAATGCATACTAAAAGAAAAAGCATATCTAAAGAAAAGAATTCGATGTTGGCCGGTAAGTTACCAACGATTTTTTAACTAATAGAAAATATATGTCGATTTATTAACAATGATTAAGTGATGTCCAACACATTTTTTATTAGGTTGTATATTAAATTTACACTTTTTTTCTTTAAAATGATTAGGAGCCGATATAGAGCTCACACATGAACAAGGTTCGTCGACAACAAACTTTATACGTTATCCGCTTAGTCACGAAATTTATAAAAATGAAATTTTTAATAATGAAATTTATAATTAATGAAATTTATAATAGCGAAATTTATAATTTTAACCCATAGGCTAAGCAGCCGGGGGTATCACCTTATTGTGACCTTAGGGCTCCGGCGCAGCCGGGGAGTATCATCCTATTGTGACCTTAGGCTGCAGGTCAAAGGGTGGGCATCCCCCGGCGCAGCCGGGGAATATCATCTTATTATGAATTTAGGGCCCCCTGCGCAGCCGGGGGGTCTCACCCTATTGTGACCTTAGGCTGCAGGTCAAAAGGGCACTAAAAGTGCACTAAATTTTGTGCACTTTAACCCCTCCCCCAAAAAAGGGGGGGGGGTTAATGTGCATAAGTTCCGCTTAAGTCTTAGGCAAAGCCTAAGTCTTAAGCTAAGCTAGCCTATGACATAGCCTAAAGCTAAGCCTTAGACTATCCTTTAGGCTAAGTCTAAGGCTTAGCCTTAGAAAAGCCTAAGGTTTAGCTTAAGACTAAGCCTTAGGCTTAGCCTATGGGTTAAAATTATAAATTTTTCGAAATTATAAATTTCGCTATTATAAATTTCATTAATTATAAATTTCATTTTTATAAATTTCGTCACTAAATCACGTTATCTTTTTAAGTTTCGCGTCTCGAATACGTCATCTTTTTAAACAATATGGTCCGTGAATACATTATCTTTTAAACAAATTTGCCGATACGGCGTCATATTCGTCGCCGACGACAGCTTGTACATGTGTGATAGAGCTAGAGAAAAGATCTATTGATGCGGATTTTTTTCAAGACTATAAAGCCAATATCGATGAGGTTTATGCGAATTTTGGGTTCCCTTGACGCCAGGTTCTCGATTTAATAGAATCTCAAAATTCGCATAAAATTCACATATTTTTAGCTGAAATTTAAACCTGCCTAAAAACATCATTTCCCAACCATTTTTTATAAAAAATTTTCGTTTCTATAGAATAAACGATGCTCTTTCAGCTGCAAAAAATTATATCAATCCGATGCATGGTTGCCGAGATACGACCATTTCTTTCCGACATACCAAAAAACCATATTTTTTTTTTAAATGGTTCTGAAATTTGAGAAAAAATTTTTTTTCACCCAAAATCAACGCGAATCGATGAAAAAAGGTTTAAGTTATTTTTTTAATAAGTTTTCGACACATTCCGAGCACTTTTAATTTTTCGATTTCTTCAGCACATATGTTTCAAGCGGCAATAAGTCTATGCCAACTGTTATTTTTCAATCATTTTTGATATTCGGGGGATTTCTGGCTATAGGGAACTCAAATCCGATGGAATTATCAAGTTTTAACTTCAGGGGGTACCTCTCTGGGGGAGGAAGATGAGTAAAACGTCAAATTCAGGTCTGTTCTTTGTAAGAAAATCCTACAAAAGGTCTGTTCTTTGTAATCCATTTTTGACCATAATCCCGAGCTCTAGGACAACAAATAACAGCGGATTCTTGTTCAGCGCCTAGAAGAATCCTAGGAACGTCGAAAATTTCGTAAAAAACCGAGTTTTATAGCGAAATATCAACACACGGCGCACGAAAGTTTGCAAAAAGTTTCAACCCGTTATGTCCAAATGGCGCAATTGGGAGAGTTGCGAGTCTTATGTCTTGATGGTCGAGGGTTCGAATCCCACCTTCGTCTAAATATTTTTGCACTTTTCATGGAATCAAATTTTACTTGAAATCAAATTATATAAAAATATTTACAAAGGAAAGTATGCGAAAAGACAATAAAAATTTTCTATTATATATTAATAAACGCAAAATTTTTGATTAAAACATTTCCGCATAGTTCCGCAAGCCACTTTACTGTCAGTGTGCATATGCATTTTAAAGGGGGTATAAATTATGGACTATTTCATGAAAAATTTTTTCTAAAACGATCATTTTTAGGAGTAATTCTATGCGAGAAATCGATTGCGCGCATTCCCGAACCTTGAAAACGCTTCTTTGACCCTGATTCAGGGAAGGAATTGGTGTATTGAAGCGTAAATCAAACATTTTCGGATTTTTATGAGAAAACCGTCGATTCTTAGGTTTTTCTAGGCGGGGAATCGATTGCACGCATCCCCGAACCTTGAAAACGCTTTCTTGACCCTGATTCAAGGAAGAAATTGGTGTATTGAAGCAAAAATAAATTTATTTACGTAATTTTTCCCTGAATCAGGGTCAAAGAAGCGTTTTCAAGGTTCGGGGATGCGTGCAATGAAGTCCGTTTTTGAATCCGACTTCTAGCTTTCGAGATACGGCAGCCATGGTCCTGTAGGGTGTGTCGAAGCTTCAAAAAATCATAACTTTTTAATGTTAAATCCAAATCACATGATCTTGGTGTCGTTGAATGCGTCTGGATTTGAGCTTCATTTTTTATAATCACGACCATATGTTAAAACCTCAAGGTTGTGAAGCTATGACCGTTTTCCTGATTTTCAAGGTGTCAAAAGGTGTTCAAAAATTCACTTTTTCAGCTATAACTTTTTATAGACATTAGACATTGGAGCGCAAAGATCTGAAACCTGTCAAATGTAGCCCAAATCTTTAGCTTTTAGTGATAGGTCGATCATAGTGCAGGTCGGTGCCAAAGTTAGAAAAATTCACACCCGAAGACAACCACTTCAAATATGAAAATTCTTTAGATTCGCGAAATTTGTCATAATTTATATATATATTCGGAAAATTCATGAAAAATGGAGCATTTTTTGTTTTTACAGTAAATTCTAAATCGTTATCGAGATAATCACGTTTGAAGTTGGCGATTTTTTAGTTGCAATTTTGGAATTCAAATTCCCGCCAAAACTTGAAAATCAGGGTCTTCTGGCTTAGAAGCTAAAAAATAGGGTCAAAAACAAGAAAACGAAATAAGATCCCTATTTTATGATGTCAGATTTCAAAGATTCTTGCATTTTTAGTCCGATATCGGAGTTGAGGAACATTTCTAGCGCTATAATTTTCAAGTCCGACTTTTCCCCGCAAAGTTGATTTTTTGACCCCTGGCTCCTACCCGACCCCCTATCTCCGTGGGGCAGAAGGGAAAGGTTCTAGTAAACATTGATCAGGGACTCATAATCTATTATTCTAGCACTATAATTTAAAAATCTGAGCACTTTTATTTTTGGTCTCGGCCGCCTAGAGTCTTGAGCTGTTTCTTACAGAGACTATGTCTTAAACTTTTATTAATTATAAAATTTTAGTCTATAAAAAATTCTAAGCAAATTTCAAAAAGCAAAGCTTTGCATGAAACTTATGAAATTAGTTCAAACATGCACCAAGAAGGATATAAATCTGAGACAGTTCAAACTTCATATGAACAAGACAAATATTACGATTGTCCATCATACATGCCAACATATAACACTGACATGCATAAACAAACTAGTTTATATTATGACTTACGTAAGAATTCAAACATCATATTTCTAAAAGCTTGCTACAGGGTGCGCAAAAAGTTTTGCATCGCTAAGATATGCGCTATACACTCGGTATTAATCGATTATGTTTTATGAAACCAAGTAATAAATAAAACGAATTAACCAATCTAATAGGAAAAATAGACTATATCTCAAAATATCCGCCTTTTGCCTTGATACAGGCCTTCAAACGCTTCGGAACATCGTCTACCGCGGCACGCAAGATTTCCAGCGGAATTTCGTCCCAGGCTTTGACCATAGCCGCTTTCAGGGATTCCAAATTTTTGTGCGGTGTAGCGCAGACATTCGCCTTCAAGATTCTTCAAATCGTGAAGTCCATTGGGTTCTCATTTGGCGAACCATTCTGTGCTGATAAAATCGGGGAAATTGTCGCGACACCACTGCTGGGTCTTTTTTGCCTTGTGGGCCGGTGCCGAGTCCTGCTGGAAAATCCAATTCCGTCCTGCGAAGTATTTTTCGGTCCAAGGTTTCACGACGTCGCGCAGGATTCGCTCGCGGTAATACTTCTGGTTGACTTTGACGCCGGGATCCACGAAAACCATCGGTGTCTTGCCATCAGAGGTGATGCCGCCCCAGGCCATCACAGATTGCGGATGTGCCGACCTTTGGACGATCCGACCCATGGAATTTGCAGCGAAGACGCTGGGGGCCTATGTCTGCGCTACACCGCACAAAAATTTGGAATCCCTGAAAGCGGCTATGGTCAAAGCCTGGGACGAAATTCCGCTGGAAACCCTGCGTGCCGCGGTGGACGATGTTCCGAAGCGTTTGAAGGCCTGTATCAAGGCAAAAGGCGGATATTTTGAGATATAGCCTATTTTTCCTGTTAGATTGGTTAATTTGTTGTATTTATTACTTGGTTTCATAAAACATAATCGCTTAATACCGAGTGTATAGCGCATATCTTAGCGATGTAAAACTTTTTGCGCACCCTGTACAAAAGTTTCAACCAAGTAAAATGGAATCTTTACATACGATCGACTTAGACAAAGAGATTAAAAATGCTAAGTTTATATATGATTCACTCAAATATAAAAATATGCTTTTGACCCAACTATCCGATTGTAAAAAAACGCTCGATAAATTTTTGATAGATAAAGTAAAAATAAATTTACGTTTAATCAAATGTTCAAGTTTAGGATATAGTGAAGAAATGCAGGATAGAACTAAAAACAGCTAAGAAACATATTCGTAAAAATAGGTTTAGTGCAGAGCAACAAGGATGCTTTTCGCATTGCTTTTCTAAAATCAAAAAATTCTTATCCCATTGAAATTGCGATTAAAAATATTATTCTAAATACTTTAACACCACCACAATTACCTTTATAGTTCTGATAAGTTTATAAATCTTGGTAAATTTTAATTTTTTTATTTTAAATATATATTAAAGTAATAAATGGTTTATCCTAATTTAAATTTTGTAAAAAATTATGTCGTTAATGGCATATATTTATTTATTTTTTAATCGGAAAAATGAATATGGTCATCATAGCAAACAATATAGCAATTATTTTTTACAAAGTTACTTTACAAAATGACAGGTGGATCAGAGTATTCATAAATAAAATAACTAAATAAATTTAGATGTTGCTATCGGAATAGATCTTGGCACAACTTATTCTTGTGTTGGTATTTGGAAAAATAATCACATACAAATTTTAGTAAATGAAGAAGGTATGCTTAGAAAATCTTCAATTTACACTGTTTATCGTTATAGGTTCACGTCTTACTCCTTCATGTGTTTCTTATGTTGGAAATTCCGAAGAAATATTGATTGGCGATGCTGCTTTATCTCAATTAACAAGCCATCCTCAAAATACTATTTATGGTAATTTTAAGTTTTATACAAAATTTAATTTGTATATATGTCTTTAGATATGAAGCGGGTCTTAGGAAAAAAGATCATAGATGATAAGCTGACAAAAAGCAAGAAATTTTGGGCGTTTGATTTAAAGGCAATAAATAATAATAAATTACTCGCTGTAGAAGTAGAACATAATAATATTCAACGATTAGTTAAACCCATCGAAGTGTCGTCGTTGGTGTTGAAGAAGATGAAAGAAACTGCCGAGCGAGTATTACGACATAAAGTTACAAAAGCTGTGATTACGGTGCCGGCATACTTTAATCAATGGCAAAGAAAAGAAACCATTAACGCTGCAAATTTGGCAGAACTCGAAGTATGTATTTAGATCAAAATGTTTCAATATTTAAAATGTGATAGTAATTTTTAGGTGCTTGAGCTAATCACCGAACCAGCTGCTGCTGCTTATGCTTTTGGTTTTGAAAGTAGGGACTTAAAAAACTATAATATTATGGTATTCGACTTGGGTGGAGGTACATTCGATGTTGTTATCATCGAAGTAAACGACAGTGATTTTGCTGTAAAAGCCGTTGGTGGAGATACCGAACTGGGAGGACGTGACTTTGATGATCTTTTAATGGAATATGTAGCTGAGAAGATTAAGAAACGGTATAAAATAGATTGCTTTGCACATAAGAGAAGACAACAACGTTTACTTAAAGAATGTATAGAATTAAAGAAAAAATTGTCAACATTAAATGTTGGAACGTAAGGAAATATCATAAATAAAATAGTTTAAAATTTAGTATTTATTTGGGAGACATCTTTCCGAATATTGAAGAAGATTTCAGGGTCACACGCGAAGAATTTAATAACTTAAGTCAACCTCTTTTTGATGAAATCGAAGAAATAACAAAGAGGACATTGGAAAGATCTAGATATAAACCTGAAGATATTCAAGAAGTTTTGTTAGTTGGTGGATCTTCGAGAATTCCTAAAATTCAAGAAATTTTACAGCAGATGTTTCCTAATAAGTGTTTGAATATGTCAGTGAATCAAGACGAAGCAATTGCTACCGGTGCGACAATTTATGCAGCACAACTTTGCAACTCAAGTTCGATGGAAGTACCAACAATGTCACTTATTGAAGCTACACCGTTATCTCTTGGTGTAAGTATAAACAATGGAATGTTTAGTGTAATTATTGAACGTAACACACGTTTGCCTATTACAATAGATAAGACATATTTCAGTTTATTTAATAATCAAAAGTCCATTTCATTTGAGGTAAGTAAAGATATGGAACGATTTATTATCATATTTTTCTAGATTTATGAAGGTATTCGAAAGATTGCAAAATACAATAATTATATCGATGAAATTAAAGTCGAAGGTTTGCGGCCAGGTCCAGCAGGTAGTCACAAAATCGTGATCGTTTTTGAGCTAGACAAAAGCGGTATTCTAACAGTTCATAGTGTTTATGAAGGAAATAAGACCATGTTTCCGATAGATTACAATAATGTGTGCGCAAGTGTAAAAAATATAAATGATATGATGCGCGATCAACAAATCTTTGAAGACGCGGATGAAATAGAATATCAAAGGATTAACGCCAGAAAGGATTTAATTAATCATAATGAAGCTATCGGTTATCTGCCAACATCGGTAATTGTTTTTTAAATAATAAACTGAGACCGAGCGCCGCGCGCTTGGGAGAAAGTGGAAAACAATCACGCGCCTGTGGCGCTCGCCCAGACAGCTCCGCGCCTTCAGCGCTCGCCTTTAATAGCTATTAGAAAAACACAAAAAATACAAAAACCCTCAGAAAATATTGGTATCCATGGAAAAAATTTTTTTGATGGGGGTACCCCCACAAATTTGGTGTTATTCAACTCCTCTCAACGTCCTGAAAACAAATATCAAGGTCGGTAGCAATTTAGAGCAAGCGTTCAAAAAATATTTTTTACAGACAGACACACACATACATGAACGAACATTTTCTCGCTTTATATTAGTAGATTCTTTAAGTGTGACGACTAAAGCGCGCTGAAAATGCAAAAAGAAGTTTTCCTAATTTTCAGAAAAATTTAAGCTTGCCTAAGGCCTTAAATCAATGATGTTGACTATATAATAATAAATTATAGCAAAAATTGTCTCCAGAAACGGCTAAAGCCATTAATTCTTTGCATAGTGAAACAAAACAATGGTTAAACGCAAATGCGACCGCGAGCAAACAAGCAATCGAAGAAAAACTGAAGCAATTGAAAGAATTTGCAAAGAGTAAAAATCTAAAATATAACATCAGATAAAAATATGATCGATTTATATAAAAAATGTATGAAATTTTTTAAAGTAGAGGTGCATTTTATAGGCCATTGTCGAGAAAAAATTTTCAAAATCCGAGAATGCTCTCGATTCCTCGCATAAAATAACCTCTATTGGGGTCATTTTTAAAAAAATATTTTCTATCCGAGAATGACCTATAAAATAAGCCTTCCTTTAAATAAAAACTTGTACATAATTCATATCAATGTCTTCTGTGTTTTATTGTAGAATATATCTCGTAGGGCCTATTCCTAAGTTGAACCCGTACGGTCATAGTTTCCCCAATGTGCGTAATCGATTCCCCGCATAAAATTACCCCTTAGGGTAACTTTTTAAAAAAATTTTTTACCCGGCCCTTTTTTGGATCCACTCCCCGTTTAAGCTAGCCAAATGTCTCATCATCTAATTAGAGGACCAACATAGGATACTCGTTATTAGATAAATTGTCAAGAATAAAAGTTTAAGCAGGGTGTTAAAAAAGTTCAAAACTGTCTCGATAGTGTGTAATATAAGCAATGAGAAAAAATTTTTCCAACAATTCTTTGTATTTTGTTTATAAGACCACATAAAAGGTAGGGGAATCAAATGTCATAACAAATTTTTCATTGCTTTATTTTTGTATTGTAAAAGTTATAAATAAGCATAAAAGTTATAAAAATTCTCGTATTTTTATTCCAATCCGACGATTTTAGCAAGAATTGCACAAATTACACGATTTTCGACAAAGACTGCACAATGTTGTATCTAAATTTTTCCGACTTTTTATCTCATAAATAGATATACTTACGATAAACAGGTGAACTACACTGTCCTAAATATTGAGTACAATCACTGCTCATATCTACACACGGCTCCGCTTGAATACACGTCGGACAATATGGCAAAACTGTCGAGTTATCACAAATTCCATAGGTGTAGTCACATAATTGAATCAAATGTTTTGTATTTGTTAGTGTGATATTCGATAAAAATGTGTTGTTGACAGCACTTTCCGGTAGTCCATCAAGATACCAGCCGTAATTCGAGTTCTCCGCATGGAGATTTACAATGTTTATATTGATAAATTTTGGGGTGGCTGTATCGTTTGTTGGTGGGATGTATTTTTTGCTGTAATTCATAGTGATGTCGATGGCGGTATCAACGTTATAGAGGGTGATGTCTTGATAGGTGATGTCTTGTACGACTCCTAGAATGGAAAATTGCATGGATGACCTTATCTAGAAAAGATTACCTCCACGACCTCGTTGACTTTTTATACGAGGTCCTGCTCCGGATCCATTCATTGTAATATTTTGAAAAGTAACATTTCGAACTCCAGCAGACATTTCACTACCAATACTAAGACCATGTGAAGTTCCTATAGTCATATTTCTAATGATGACATTCGCAGTAGTACGCCCAAAAGTTCTTCCAAAATAGTCGATTCCACTTTTAACGGCGATTGCGTCATCTCCTTAAAAAGTTGATAAGAAAAGGAGATTAAAAGAATAAGGACAGGAAAAAATTTTAATCTCGTTTGACAGAACTTTGAGGATGGATAATTTATGAAGTTTCTTACCTCCATTGTAAAAACTATTTTCAAGTAACATATTCACACTACAATCAATATCATAGCCATCGGTATTATGAGAATCTGATGGTGCTGTTATGTTCACGTTGTAAATATGAACATTCGTTGTATTTGCTAAATGTAGATTCCACATCGGGCTATCTTTTAAATGGATGTTGTAGACCACGACATCTATTGTGTTATAAAGCTGAACCAAGTTTGGTCTGAATTTTTTTGAATTATGAAACAATATTTAAAAAAAAGAGAATTCACCTATTAAAACCATTGCAAGGTGGTAGAGATAAATTATTACGAGCGCAATCCCACCATGGGGAACCTTGTCCATCGATTACTCCGCCACCTGTTATAGTAATATTTTGAGCATTGTAGCTTCTAACAATCGATTGCCATCCTGGGATACCTCCCATCCTAAATTTTTTCATTTAAACAATTTGGGTTAAAAAGAAAAATAGTGTTTTGAATGAGTCTAATTATTGAAACGAAAATCTGAAAATTCCATATGACCTATCAAATTGTTTTTAAACTCACCATGGAAGTGCTGGCACCGGCACAAAATATGAAGAATTCTGTGGAACTAAAATAGTCCCCCTTACATCCAGTATAACATTACTAGTCACATTGAAACATCCCGAAAGAAACGTATAACCCGAATCAAATACCACTCTACCACCATTACTATTATTCGCAGCAGCTAGTGTAGCTCTTATAGCGTTAGTATCATCGGTTTTTCCATTTCCAATCGCTCCAAATTGTAGGACACTATAAGTTTGTCCATGGATTTGTTGAAAATATGAGATTGAACAAAAAATTATGAAGTGCAGGAGCATTTTAGAGAATAGTTTTTAATTAAAAAGCAATGATTTTAACAAATTTAAGACAAACTAGAGGTAATAAAGATCCCAAGAAAATAGAATAGTACATAATAGTTACATAAATGATATAAATTTGTTACAAAACTATAATAAAAATCAAATTTATGACGTCCTTTGTTTATCAGCTAAAATTTGTTCCATGTGCTTCCTAGATTTTTGGTCTAATCAAATAATAGAATTAATTTTTCGCACTTAATACTTATCATTTCATTAATTATTTTTCTAAAAAATGGATTCTTTTTTAATTTTGATGTACTTTTTGGTCTTATTTCTAAGTTTTTATCAAATTTCGGCTCAAACATATAGTGTTCTACAATTTGGAGCTATTGGAGATGGAAAAACAGATGATACCAAAGCTGTAAGAGCTACATTCGCAGCTGCAAATAATAGCAATGGAGGAATAGTGGTATTTGATGTGGGTTATACCTTTCTAACTGGCTGTTTTAATGTGACTAGTAATGTTATATTGGATGTAAGAGGGACTATTTTGGCAATAAATAACTCGAATGATTTTGTGCCTGTACAACCACTTCCTTGGTAAGAGATTCTCAAGTTTTATTCGGGGTGACAAGATCGAACAGGGCAGATCACAGAACTGGACAGATCACATGCCAGGACGGATTACAGGACAGGTCACAGGACAGGACTAACAAAAGATAAGATAAAAAAACTGTCTAATTCAGGTACGGAGGTGGTCAAGACCGTCAAGAAAGCGGTGAAATGGAGTGGCAATCGGTCATTAGAAGTTATAACGCTCAAAACATTACTATCACAGGTGGTGGGATTATCGATGGACAAGGCGAGCCTTGGTGGGCTTGCGCCAACAATTTAAAAGAGCCTCCATGTAATGGCCTTTCTAGGTATTAGTTTTAATACAGGGTGTGGCAAAAAAAACGCGAATTTTGTCAATTCTTGAGGTCATTTTTCGAAAAAACTTTTTTCTAAAAACATCATTTCTAGGGGTAAAAATAGCTGAAAAACACGAATCCAGCGTCAAAAATTTTTTTGTCCCATAAAAACTTCTTAAAATATCAAAAAACGTGTTTTTAAAAATTGACAAAATTCGCGTTTTTTGCCACACCCTGTATTTATAATAAAACTATAGAATTTTTCAAAATTTAGACCTCAGCTCATACGTTTGATAAACACGGTCGATATTGAAATCTACAATATTACGTTAAAGGATAGTCCCAGTTGGACTCTACATTTGGCAAATACCACAAATGTTCATGTTTATAATATAAAAGTTACCGCAGCATCAACCTCTCATAATACCGATGGTTTTGATGTTGATTGTAGTGTTAATGTTTTAGTGGAAAACAGTTATTATAGTGGGGGTAAGTCGAGGTTCTTAAATAAACTTAAGGAAAATATCTGGAAATCCGATTTACTAGGATTGCTAAAGTCTACGATATTTTAAGATTTCGAAGGTTTTAGAGAATCACTCATTTTTAAATGTTTTTCATGATTCTGAACATTTTGAAAGATTTCGAGAGACTCTAGCATAAAATTATGATACTCCATATTTTAGGAGATGATGCTATTGCTGTTAAAAGTGGAATCGACTACCTTGGAAGAACATTTGGACGTACCACCGAAAATGTTCTATTTAGAAATCTAACTATTGGAACGTCACATGGTCTTAGCATAGGAAGTGAAATGTCAGGTGGCGTCAAAAATGTCACTTTTTTGAATATAATCATGAACGGATCCAAAGCTGGACCTAGAATCAAAAGTTGTCGTGGTCGAGGAGGTACTATCTCATAACCAATTTTGACCTTTTACTTCTAGGAATCGTCCAAGATATCACATATACCAACATCAGTTTATACAACGTCGATACGGCTATCGAATTCACCATGAACTACCATACCAACCCGCCAACAAATGCCACAGCGACTCCAAAATTCGTCAATATAAACATCAATAACTTATACTCAGAAAAAGCAGGTGAAGGATGGTATCTCGATGGACTCCCTGAGAGCGTGATAAATAACACCTTTTTCACAAATATCAATTTAAACGGTACCAAGAAATTGTTTGAAAAATGCGACAACATTGTTGGAATTTGTGATAACTCAACGGTTTTACCTTATTGTCCGACGTGTATTCAAGTAGAGCCTTGTGTGGATATGAGCAGTGATTGTACGCAATATTTGGGGCAATGCAGCAATCCGGCTTATCGTAAGTTGGAAAAATTATGCAATGAAAAGTAAAAAAACTAAATTTAGATACGACGATGTGCAGCCTTTGTCGAAAATCATGTAATCTTTGCAATTTATGTTAAAATTTTGTCAGTTTATCATTTAAAAATTTATTAGCTTTTATACTTGAATTCAATGGAATAATAAACAGTAAAAGAGATATTTATGTTTGAATCGAGATCTCACAACTTCCATTTGGTATTTTAAAATATCCAGAGCGACATTTACATTCAGGAACATATTGCCAACATATACTTAGTCATGTCCTTTTATATTATTCTATCCTGCTAAGGTTTCCCAAGTCCGTTTTTTCCATCGGGCTCGGGGCGAGCCTTACATGCAAGGAAGACAGGTGTGGCCCTCATCTTTCGCTAGGAAAGTTGCTGCCACCTTAGCAGCTGTTCTCTACTTACTTGCTAGGAAAGCAAGTGCTTATGCTTAGTTAGTCTGTTGTTATGTGGCCCCAATAAACACTACTCATGCTTATTCTACACTACACAATACCATAAAGGGGCCACACTTCCAACAGACGGCCAAACCCCAAAGAAAACCTAACCACGCAGAAAATTATTCTATAATATAATTATGCCTAAATAATTTATCTTTACACGAATATGATGAGAAGGAAATTTGTGTAGAGCTTAAGAAAAAGTCATTTTTTATTATCAGATCTTGATTTTTTTAATAAAATTTTATACCAAAAAATTGCATTCACAATAAACGCATCCACACAAGGTCTTAGCCAGGATACACACCTGGTCTTACAAGGGAACGTCCAGATGCGTTCCAACAGAATTGCTTCGCAAGAAAAAGTTGCCTATCTCGAATTTTTAGTCTAGGCCAATTATTATCAGAAATCGTTCCAATAGATCCTGAAACTCAATAATGTACCATGTCACCGCATCTTATATATTATTAGATATTAACCCCAACCCCTGGTAGGGGGTCGGGAAACTTTTTTCATAGCTCAATTCCGGTGGAATCGATTCCCCATGGAAAAATCGGGTATGGAGAGAAAATCAGGCAGTTTTTCTTCAATTTGGCTGAGTTACGGACACTTTTCTCAAAGGGGCACAATTTCTACCCAAATAATCATAGGGTAGAAATTGTGTACCTTGGAGAAAAGTGCTCGTAACTCGGATAAAATGAAGCAAAACTGCCTAATTTCCTCGTTATACCCGTTTTTCAGCACGGGGAATCGATTCCCGACGGAATTGAGCGATGAAAAAATTTCCCTGACCCCCTGCCATGAATTATGGCTATGGATAATATCCAGGGAACCGAATGAAAAAACTGAAACTCAGAATAAAATGACAAAAAATCAGATTTTTGATCAAAAATCAGGTTTCTTAAAAATTATTATTGGTATAGAAAATAGCGAATCTTGTTTTCAAAATCCAAAACCCAGCTGCGCAAAGTGGGTTTCGGATTGGTTCTATAACTAAAAATTTTCAAACAACTTTTCCCTTAGTCATTCCTTATGCTTTTTTCGATTTTTCCTAAAAAATTGTTAAAAACATATGGTCCCTTATTATGATTTTTCGAGGTATGAAATTTTTGTTTGAAAAATTATATTTTATTACTAAGAATGCAAAGGAATTACGAAATTTGATTGAAAAAATGGCATATTTTGGACAATTTTGTTAAAAAATGGCCATTTTTGGTGAAAAATCATAATTAAGATTTTTTTAATTTTCAAAAAATTTGGATAAAGACATAGGAGGACTATAGAAAAATTTTCATTTTCCATATTTTTTTATTGACAATTCAGTCAGCTTCACACGTGTACAAACACCCCCAAAAATTTTGACTTTCTGCGAGCGGGAAAAAACATAAGGGGGGGGACCAAGGTGATTTTTGAAAATTTTTTGAAAAATCGAAAAAAATCACCTTGGTCTCCCCTTTTGTTTTTTCCCGCCCGCAGAAAGTCAAAATTTTCGGGGGGGGGTGTTTGTACACATGTGAAGCTGACAGAATTGTCAATAAAAAATATGGAAAATGAAAATTTTTCCTACGGTCACTTTGGTCCCCTTATGTTTATGCGTTATTGAGTTTTAGGACCTATTGGCACGATTTTTGATAATCATGGGCCTAGACTAAAAATTTATAATAGATAACTTTTTCCTGCGAAACAATCCTGTTTAACACATAAGGAGGTTCCCTTGTTAGCCAGAGTTTTGTTGTGCACCAAAGTGAAAAACCTTATCTTTCTTATGGAACTTTTCAAAAAATTTCACTATTCTTAAGAAATTATCGATTTGAAAAAGCTCTTGCTATCATCCCAATAACTATGACCTTATATGCACACAAAAAAGAACATATATCTAAAGTTTAGTTTGTACATATTCTTGATCCACTTTTAGCTTTCTATTCTTGAGCATATGGACAATTTGGTGTGTTTCATAATCTTTAGTCTCAGGCAGGACAAAAAATAAATATACTAAAGAGATTATTGATGGTAGTATAAATAGTGGAATAAATGTAATGGATCCAATAATCTGAAATGGTTTTAAGCTTAGTTATAAAAAAGTACGATATCATCAGGGCTCCATTAATCGATACGTAACATACCCAAAAAATTTCTCCTTGACATTATCACCCTTCCCTGTGTTTGAAAAAGCATATTGAAATCATTAAAAAATTTTCGAACATTTTAAGAAAAAATTTAAGANTGACATTATCACCCTTCCCTGTGTTTGAAAAAGCATATTGAAATCATTAAAAAATTTTCGAACATTTTAAGAAAAAATTTAAGAATCATTTGAAAAATTTTCCACACTTTGAAGTTTGAGTTTCTAACTTCTACTGCATGGGTCTAAAAATAAGGCTAACATTTTATTAATACCGCACATGCCCAAGCAGAGGTATTCAAAATTTTTTGGGTACGTCACGTAAGGCTAAAAAAAAATTTCCGCCTACTGCACGTAGCGATGACCTTTTTTGTGAAAATTGACACTTTTTTTAACGAAAAATGCTTAAAAATGCTAAAGTTTTCCGAAAACTCATTAAAAAAATAATTTACTTGTGACGAAAATCGGACCAATTAAGTCACGTTAGGGTATTTTTTGGCCAATTACGTCACCATGGGAGGGGAATCTAACTCCCCTTGGATTAATATAGTTTATGGACCTCAATTTTGGACAAATTTGTACGCATGCGGAAAACTTTGGCTACTTTTATGAAAAATTTTGCCTAATCACTGGCAAATTTCCACCACACTANGACCTCAATTTTGGACAAATTTGTACGCATGCGGAAAACTTTGGCTACTTTTATGAAAAATTTTGCCTAATCACTGGAAAATTTCCACCACACTATAAAATTTTTTGTTTTTATAGGAAAATATGTAACATTTATATATTTTATTATTCGGGATCGTCGGGATTGGGGTTCGGGATCAAATTTCAGGATTTTTCGCCAAAAATTCTCGGGATTTCAGGACGGGATCGAACACTAAAAAGATTCATAGATTCGAAAAAGATAGATCGAACTCCGATCGACCTATTTTTTTCGTCCCACCCCACATTCTCCTATAAACGACCCCTCCGACCTTTTGAACGATGCACGATCCCTAGATAGGTCCCAACCTACCTACCCTATGTGCATCTGTGGTCGTAGGTGTCTTTATAATAAGGACGAAATAAGGACATTTTACCCAAAAACTTTACACAGAATGTCCTTTTTTCCTTTTCAGTTAAGGTACTTGCGTTCCCTGGTTATATCCAAAAGAGTACTACTACACCACTCATTCTTATGGGGTAAAAAAATAGATTTTCTAAAAAGTGTTGATTTTACTTCGAATAAAGGCGCCACTGCCACATTTGTTACGACAACAAAAATACTATTCAGTGAAAAAACAATACAAATAATACTAGATCGATATTGAAGCGGAACTAGTTCTGCTGCAATTGAAAATGAAATTGGCCCCAGAGTTAGTCTAAATTTAGAATTTAAGAGGCGATATCTTGAATTTTCACACTTTTCAAATAAATAAGGACGCATTAAAAAAATTATTTTAATTTTTACGAATTTGACCTATACTAACGCTTTAGAGGTCGCTGAATACGAATACGAGGTTCGTTTTTGAATCCAACTTATAACCTTGGATATTGTTAGGGTGTCCAACAAACAAGAATAAACATGTTCAAATCCATGAAAGTGAAATCAAACTGCATAGTTATTCATACTATAATTGGATGTTTGAATTATTTTGTGTATCGACTTTACTTATCAAAATCTCATGATCTTAGTACCATTGGATTCCACGGCGTTGAAAATCGGGAAAAAGTGATACAGATTGTAAACCCCTGTGACCGAATGGTTAGGACTCTAGGAATTGCACTTTAAGGTCGCAGGTTCGATTCCCGGCCCGATTTTAAAGGTTTTCTAAGGCTATAATGCGGCTTAAAAACGGACCTCATATTCGTGTTCAACGACCTTGAAAATGGCAGTGTAGATCAAAGTGGTACAAGTTAAAATACCGTATTTCTTCCAAAATAACCCCCGGAGGTTATTTTTTTCAATCCTCTCAAAAAGGGAGTTATTTTAGAAGAAATACGGTAATTTTTTTACTGCGTTCTTCCTATATTTGAGTTTTCGAGACATCATCTCTTAAAGGACGAGTACAGTAATTTACAACCATATAAAAAATGATATATTCGGAACGATCATGAAAAATGGAGCATTTTTTGTTTTTACGACATGTTCTGAATCGCTGTAGTTTTTGAGATAATTGCGTTTGAAATTTTGAACTTGTTACAAGCTCTTCGTTGTAATATACAAACTTTTTTGAATTTGTTCGGAAAAATTGGTTTTTGCATCAATTTTTTAAATTTTCATAAAATGAATATTGTAGCAATTTGTATAGCTAAATGAGACGAACAAAATGACACAAAAATTATCCAATTTGAACATTGTTTTGGGTTATTGAAACGAAAATTCTGATTCATGTTTTCGTTCCAATAGCTCAAAAAAATGTTCAAATTGGATAATTTTGGTGTCATTTTGTTCGTCTCATTTAGCTATACAACTTGCTACAATGTTCATTTTATAAAATTTTAAAAAATTGATGCAAAAAAATCGATTTTTCTGCAAAAAAATTTGTGTATTACAACGAAGAGCTTGTAACAAATTCAAAATTTCAAACGCAATTATCTCGAAAACTACAACGATTCAGAACATGCCTTAAAAACAAAAAATGCTCTATTTTTCGTGATCTTTCCGAATATATCATTTTTCATATGGTTATAAATTACTGGACTGGTCCTTTAAATAATTATATCTTGTATAAAAATACCCAAAACATATCATATATCCAAATATTCCACCCATTGCCACATATTTTAATATATAAAATTTTCCCGAAATGGAAAAAATGCCCAAACTTAATATACCGACAACACCAATTAGTAACAATAGAGGACGACGTCCAAATTTTTAAAGTAAATATGTAGCTATAAAGCATGTGATAATCAGCACAACAGCCAGCAGCATTGAACCCAGCTGTGCAACTTGACTAAAATTTAAAAAAATCAAAATTATTAAAAATCCAATTTTATCCTTCCCTAGTGTAATCATACTTTTTAAATGTTACTGACTTACCCTGAAATCCCAACTTCTTCCATGAAATATGTGGAGGATAAAAGAATGGCAAAAAACGGCAACGCTAACATCAGCGAAGCATTTCCTAGAATAACAGCTTTTCGAAGATATGGTACCGTAATGAAATCTATAAGAGAGCTCTTTTCACTTTGTTCTTTTGACTCGCATTGATAACTGTCAAGAATGTCATCATTCTCTGATTTGTGGCCTTGGTAAAAAATAAGCGCTCTCATTGCAGCATTCCGATCGTTTCTATAAATGAATTGGTATAAATAGAGTTTCAAGATTATTCTTCTTCAAATTTTTCAATTCATACTCTTTCTCCTCGTCTCTTTTATCCCAATTTTATATCGAACTTTTTTAGACATCGCACTCTATTTGAGCTAAGCTTCGCACATACAAAAAACCTAAAGGCTGTAAGACATAGCCTAAAGCTAAGGATTAGCCTTAGGCTAAGGAAGTAAACTTATGCTTAGTCCTTAGGCTTATGCCTTATGCTTAGGTCTAGGCTTAGCCTAAGGCATAAGCTTAGGCTAAGCCTAGACCTAAGCTTAAGGCATAAGCCTAAGCATAAGATCTAAGCCTAAGATCTGAGTTTGCCTCAAAGATGTACGATTATCTCTTTATTGGCTCGAAAATTTTCTGTAGTTGCCTAGATATTATTTGTAGGGCAGACCACCATCTTGAAAATGAGTAATTAACGAGCTCTTAATTCAATCCCTAAGAGGAGTTAAAATGGCATCTTAAAGGACTAGTCCAGTAATTTACAACCATATGAAAAAAATGATATATTCGGAAAGATCATGAAAAATGGAGTATTTTTTGTTTCTAAGGCATGTTCTGAATCGTTGTATTTTTTGAGATAATTGCGTTTGAAATTTTGAATTTGTGTACAAGCTCTTCGTTGTAACACACAAAATTTTAAAAATATTTTGCGTTAAAATCGATTTTTGCATCAATTTTTTAAATTTTCATAAAATGAACATTGTAGCAATTTTTTATAGCAAAATGACACCAAAATTATCTAATTTGAATATTGTTTTGGGTTATTGAAACGAAAACATGAATCAAAATTTTCGTCTCAATAACCCAAAACAATGTTCAAATTGGATAATTTTGATGTCATTTTGTTCGTCTAATTATGCTATAAAAAATTGCTACAACGTTCATTTATGAAAATTTAAAAAATTGATGCAAAAATCGATTTTTCCGCAAAAAATTCAAAAAAGGTTGTGTATTACAACGAAAAGCTTATAACAAATTCAAAATTTCAAACACAATTATCTCGAAAACTACAACGATTCAGAACATACCGTAAAAACAAAAAATGCTCCATTTTTCATGATCTTTCNTAACAAATTCAAAATTTCAAACACAATTATCTCGAAAACTACAACGATTCAGAACATACCGTAAAAACAAAAAATGCTCCATTTTTCATGATCTTTCCGGATATATCATTTTTCATACGATTGTAACTTACTGTACTGGTCCTTTAAATAAATACCCTGTATAACCTAGTGTTTTTTGAAAATTTTACAAATCTAGGAAAAAAATTTAAATTTTGAACCTATGCTGAACGCATTTTCCACTAGATTTGGAAGTCGATAGTTCGTAGAAATTCTCAAATTTTTTACTCTGTGAACAGACATACTTCGCTATCATAAGAAACTTAGGAGTTTCTTGAAGATATAAAAGAAATACTACTCCAACAATCCCAATTGGAATGGGGACAGCGAGCAAAATAGTTAAATGTTGTCCCAAGATGTTTTTCATGCCAAGAAACATTCCGAACAGAGCCATAATCGAATATCCAGTTGTGAATAACGAGCTCAAAATTCCACGCATTTTTGGTGTAGACGTCTCTTGACAATACAAAAGCATTACTGCATCGTTCATGGGCGCGAATAAGGCACCAAAAAAGCGCCCAAAAATGAGAATTTCGGGATAAATTGTTAAAGTGGCTACCATTTGAATTGCGCATGAAACTGTCATCATTGTAGTTGTTAATATGTAGGCTTCTAAATTTTTTGTGTTAGTGTCGGACGTCCTAGGAACATAACATTTTTTACGAAAATTATTGATGGTCTCCTAAAATAGATTTGGGCAACCAAGCTAATTTTGGGCGAATTTTTGAAAAAAAAATCGCCTTACGGGACCAATGAGTACTTTTCTCGCGCGTCAGGTGGTCGAAATTTTGATGGCTGTAAAACAGCCGATGTTTATACACGNTTTTACGAAAATTATTGATGGTCTCCTAAAATAGATTTGGGCAACCAAGCTAATTTTGGGCGAATTTTTGAAAAAAATCGCCTTACGGGACCAATGAGTACTTTTCTCGCGCGTCAGGTGGTCGAAATTTTGGTGGCTGTAAAACAGCCGATGTTTATACACATGTGAGGTGCTCTTGTTTTTTTTAAATTTTGGAAAAACGTAAGGGAGAACCCTTATGTTTTTCTAAATTTTTTTTGAAAAAATCGAAAAAATAAGAAGGGACCCTTATGTTAAAAAAACCGCGCAAAGGGTTAAAGCTGTTGCTTAACATAAAAAACAACCAAAACTCAAAAATAAATATTTTTCAATTTTTTCGTAAAGGGGTTAAAAGTTACCCCCACAAGTTATATATCATTTTAAAGCTCACAATTAGACAAAATTTATGGCGCTAATAATTTTTTGAAAAAATTTTTCTGAAAAATTTTAACCCCCTAAAACCACTTTTGGACGTGACACGGCGGCAGTATAACGATACGCAGACCCAAGGGGCTACGTGAAATGTCCCAGGGCTTCAGGGGTCATTCTATAAAAAATCGTAATTTTTTTCTCGAATGAACTAGATGTTTAAGTACTTTTTCTTCCATATTTATCAGGAAATTGTGGTCCAAGAACCGCTCCAACAATTTGTCCAGCATAATAAATACTGTTAAAAATACCACGAACTAACGAAACTTTGTCATCATTCATTTCAATACCACGTTTAATATAACTATCTTTTAAATAAACATTAACTTCGTCGACCGCAGTATTTATGGAAGTATGCGAAAAAGCGCTGAATAAGTTGGTAATGCACGTGAGTACGCAACCTATTAAAAATAATTTAACATTTTGGTTCATATAGTTCGTAGGAAGTATCTCAACTTGCTTTTGTGACATTTCCTCTAACCTAAATTTTAAAGGAACCTATTTAATCGAGTAGATATTTTATTTATTTGAGTAGATAAAATATTTATTTTAGTATATTTATTTGAGTAGACAAAATATAAGCCTAAGCCCAAGGCTAAGCCTAAGGTTAAGCCTATGGCTAAGCCTAAGGCTAAGGCTAAACCTAAGCCTAAATATACTCAGATAAATATTTTATCTACTCAAATAATAATATTCCAATTTTAAATATCTGATATTAATGGGTTAGTTAAAACTATCAATAAAACATTTTCACAAGATTTTGAAAAATTGAATCTTATAAAAAGAATTATGCTCTACAAGATGGAATTATTTTCTAAGGACGTTTCATTACCAGTATCAATTAAACACTTTTTATATTTGATTAGACGAATTTATTTTTAACCAGATCTACAATGAATCAATCTGACTCATTTTTTAATCGAACTTTTATTCTACTTCATTTAACGAATTGAAATAGATTGAATGAAAAAAAAGCTTGACATATCAAGAATATCAAGTCATAAGAATATCTCATGAATGATCGAAAAGTATTTCTGATATTCGGCGAGTATCAGAATTTTTTCTTGTTTTCATTATTCATTTTTTACTAAAGAACTATCAATTCTTCATTGCGTAAAAAATATTATCAATCTATTCCAATTCGTTAAATGAAGGTTAAAGATAGATTAAAGATATTGATGATAAAAAATGAGTCAGATTGATTCATTGTAGATCCGGTTAAATTCGTCTAGTCAGATATAAAAGGTGTTTAATTGATACTGGTAATGAAACGTCCATAAAAATAATCCCATCTTGTAGAGCATAATTTTTTTTATCAGATTCAATTTTTCAAACTCTCATGAAAATGTTTTATTGCTAGTTTTAACTGACCCATTAATATCAGATATTTAAAATTTAAGCTAGAGGAAATGTCACAAAAACAGGTTGAGATACTTCCTACGAACTATATGAACCATTTAGATTATTTTTAATAGGTTGCGTACTCACATGAGCTGAATCGAATGGCGTAAACCGTTTTTAAAATTTCGCTCAATATACACTTTTTTGGCGGTGTAAACTTGCGGACGGACTTTTGCGGACGGGACTTTTACGGATGGTACTTTTGTGGACGAGATTTTTGCGAATTTATTCATCTTAATTGAAAATAATAAAGTTACCTATTTACAGTAATTATACAGGGTGTTTCATATGAAACCTACCTATTTTATTTTGACATAGCTTTTTTCTGGAAAATTATTCCGAATTTCCAACTTTTGGAAAATAACGAGCTAATTTGTCCATTTTATGCATCTTTTTTTGTCTTTGAAAATCTTGACTTTGGGCAAAAAGTTTTCGTCCTGGCTGGGATTCGAACTCACCCCTTTATGAGCAAAAAGCGAGAGCCATACCACTTGGCTATGAAGATCGATTTCGCCGGGAAATTTTAAACGAATGACTAACCGACCTTTATAGCCGAGTGGTATGGCTCTCGCTTTTTGCTCATAAAGGGGTGGGTCATCCCAGTCCGGGCGAAAACTTTTTGCCTAAAGTCAAGATTTTCAAAAACAAAAAAACATGCATAAAATGGGCAAATTAGCTCATTATTTTCCAAAATTCGGAAAAATTCAGAATACTTTTCCAGAAAAAAGCTATGTCAAAATAAAATAGGTAGGTTTCACCTGAAACACCCTGTATAATATTGCCTCATAATCCGCAAAAGTTCTTCCGCAAAAGTCCCGTCCGAAAAAGTCCATCCGCAAGTGTCACACTGCCCTTTTTTTCATTTCGGTCCGCCGTGCTAGTGAGATATAGAAAAAATGCCCAAGATTTTTGCTCGCACCTAATACGGTAAAACTTTAGGCTAAAATGGCGAAATTAATTTACTCTGAATCACCAATAATTTTCGACCATCAACCAGAAGTGCTAAGAATCTTCTCTACTAGCGATGTCCTAACTCAAGTTCATCATGAAGGATTTGCACATTTGAGCCCTGATTTTTATTTTTCTAACAACGATCATGCACTCTTGGAAAAGATGCAATCCTCTTATCACTTTCTACCAGAAGATCCCACTCCTGGAAATCGCTTCCGTGCTTATGCTTGTTATGATTTTCTACCAAAAGACAAAACATTTTTGAAACGAGAATCGAATGAGTATTTCCAGTCAAAAAAATACAATTATATTGATGGAGGAAAAATTCGAAAATTCCATCCAATTTGTGATCAATTTTTGGACAACAAACTTTTAAAGACTTTGTTGGCGAAGGATATTGCATTGGCGCAACAGCTTGATGTTGTAAATTTCGACTCGACTCTTGAACTCGGGCTTCATCAAATACGATATGCGGCAAAGGATACTCAGCCTGCTTATAGGTAAAAAACGGCTTGCCATCGGCAATTTTTTAAAAATGGGCTGCATATTCAAGTGTCAAATAAAAGTTATTAAAACATTTATTTTTAGTTCACCATTATGGTTACATCGAGATGACGAACCATTAGTTTTTGTTCACTTATTTAATTTAAGCGATAATGCCCTTGGTGGTGACAATGTGATCGCAACCGACTTTAAAAGGATCACGCATCTAATTCGATTGACAAATCCTTTAGAAACATTGCTTCTTACGAAAAAACCCTATCATGCAGTTACGCCGCTTGGAAGTGCTGATAAAAATTATGCTTTTCGCGATATTCTTTTGGTAACTTTTATGAATAAATAATATTTTTTAATATAAGAATTATATATTTTGTGTTGTAATGATCAGTGGCGTAATTTCAATCCAGGAATGAGAGGAGTGCTTTTTAGAAAATTTTTTGGCCGACAAGGCAAAATCAGTAAAGATTCATTTTATTTGCCGATTTTTTAATAGTGCTACCCCTGCACCCCTTACAAGGAATATTCATCAACTATCAGTCAGGGATTTTTAAAATTTTGACGTAGAAAGATTCAGAATAAAAATGTGAGACATATTCAATATTTTTTGCAAACAACTTCAGGGTAACGGTATTTTTTGGATTAAAAATAAGGGTCCGGCTAAAAGGCGGTACCTAATGTGCGGTACCAGGTGTCTAAAAGGCGGTACCTATAAAAAACAGTCAGAATAGTGTTCTTAACAGTATATAATGCCTGACGGCTACTTTTGAGTTAAAAATAAAATTCGGTACCTGGGTCTAAAAGGCGGTACCTATAAAAAACAGTCAGAATGGTGTTCTTACACTATATAATGCCTGACGGCTACTTTTGAGTCCAAAATAAAAGTCGATATTTGGGGTCTAAAAGGCAGTACCTAGGCGGTACCTATGCGGTACCTCGTCGATATCATGGCGGTACCCACTTTCAAAGTTCCATAAGTTTTTAGTATGTGTTAGTAATGTAATTAAATGCATTATTGGTATGTAGGGAATTAAAATTGGTTTGGAGTCAAGGTAGTAACGTTACTACCTTGTCTCTAGGGTGTCAAGGTAGTAAAGGTGTCAAGGTAGTAACGTTACTATCTTGTCTCTAGTATGTCAAGGTAGTAACGTTTTAGGCCTTAGGCTTAGGCTTAGGCCTTAGGCTTAGGCTTAAGGCCAACTTCATAAAGTGTCCAAAAAAGTTGCCTGGTTAAATAGCATTGCTTTGTTACTATTTTTTTGTTACTACCTTGACATCTCGTTACTACCTTGACACTTCGTTACTACCTTTTTATTACTACCTTGACATCTCGTTACTACCTTGACACCTTCCTGATAAAAGGTAGTAACGTTACTACCTTGACACCCAATGTTAAAATTTATGGCTTAATGGAGTCTAAAAGGCGGTACCTGTCAAAAATCGTCGGAAATGCTATCTTATCATTATATATTACCTAGAAAATATTTTTGGGCAAAAATAAAAGTTGTACATAAAATGAATATTAGCATACACACTGTTTTTTTTATGTCAACATCAGCTGCTATGGAAGGATGTCGTTGGCTAAATAACACATTTCAGTATAGTAAATTATCTCAACATTTGAAAAAAATAAAGCTTTATTAAAAAACAGGGCTATCACAGTTACAGAATTTTTTATTTCTTTTATGATCAGAAATTTCGTTCAGCCCCCAGCAATTTATTTCCATAAATTGTTTATTGTTTTATGGTATAAATCAGCTTCTTCTTTCATAGGCACTATTTTTGTCATTGTCGTTTTCGCAAATCTTTTTCTTAATCTGAGAAAAACGAACGCTACCAATGCAGTGTATATGCATGTTATCTAAAATAGTTATCCAATATTTAATAATTGGTATAGAAGTTTTAGTCTAATTAGAGTAGGGATGGCCACTCCTATAGAAGAAAGAAAGAGGAGAGAGTTGCCCCTATACCACCTCCTGCAAAGTACTTGGCGACAGGGGTTTTAAGGGCCCGACCCGGGGCCGCGATTTTTTATGACAATAAAATTTTTTTAAGCCCCACACAATTTTATCTGTAAAACTTTCTCTTTTTACGGTCATAAAAGATGGGCAGTAGCTGCAAATTTTATGTCCACATCACACATGGTATGCTAACAAGGAATCGGCAAGTAGAGTCCGTGGAATTTCGACCCGAGACATATATCAAAAAATTCCTCATCATTTTTTAAGATCTTTGGCAAAATCCGTTTTTCCTTAATGAACAGTTTAAGAGTATTTTTGAGGATCCAAAGATACTGGGAAAACCGTGTTTGGTGCTTTCCCAGTATGTTTGGGCCCTCAAAAATACTCTTAAACTGTTCATTATTATTGGCTTGACTTATTGATCAACCCAATATCTAAAGATGGGCACACTATATAGCCGGAACTCGATAAAAAAATTTTCGTTAGAGCAAATCAGGAAGTAGTGCCCATATCTGCTTACCACATTAGTAGCTTCGGTAAAAATCTTATAATTTACATCACTTATTTCATATAAAAACTCTCGAATAGATAATTGAGATGCCAAATACAGAATAAAAAATCCAGAATGTATTAAAGACATTGGTAAAATGATTCTCATAGTTCTTTTATTTTCTTCAATTTGATAAGCTCGACTCAAATGGTTGCTATTTATAGTCTTATTAAATCTGCTAAAAATTAGTTGCATATACCAATTCTTTCTCTGAATCAGGGTCAAGGAAGCGTTTTCAAGGTTCGGGAATGCGCGCAATCGATTTTTCGCATAAAATTACCCCTAAAGGGTCACTTGTTAAAAAAATTCAAAAATTTTTTTTCATTTTTGCTCCTGTCGGTTGACAGGAACAAAGTATACTAGCTCCAAATAATCAATAAAAAGGCTACCTAGTCAGATTTTTAGAATTTACAAACAGTAATAAAACATCCGCAAATGTGACTAAGACATCTATTGCCAGTAAAATATAATGTAGAATTAATAATTTTTCTGAATTTTCATTCGACGTCAAAACACAATAAGATTTTTCAGCATTCCAGTTTTCATTTGAAAATAGGAAAAAGTTTGAGCCAATAATTATTATCCACTAAATTTTTTCAATTTTTGAGGTTTTTTGACTGGTTCAAGGTCAAAAAATAATAAATTTTTTCGAAAATTCATGCTTTTTAGACACTCTGTATTTAAAATTTTTTTGAGAAACTGGGACCTATGTCACTACATCCTCAAGGACTTAAAGGAGGTGTGAAATTCATAGCAGGATCTCCGGACGTCAATTTTTGACAAAAATCAATTTTTTAACTCCCTAAATGAATTTTCCGGTAAAAATGATGTCCTACAAAGTTGTTCCTCGTAAAATTCTTAACAACTTTGTAGAACATCATTTTTTCCGGAAAATTCATTTAGGGGATTAAAAAATTGATTTTTGTCAAAAATTGAAGGAGATCCTGCTGTGAATTTCACCTTTCCTTTAAAGTTACACACTAAGAATAGGATGAATTGGGCTTAACTATGGTTTCCTTGTATAATAAGGGTATTTTTTAGGTGACAATCACGAATTTGAGCTGAAAAAAATTGTAGGACCTCATCTTCATACTCAAAAATGCATATGAAAATAACCATTTTACCTATAAGAATGGCAAAATTCGATAAAAAATTAAGAAAAATTCAAATTTCCAAATCCAGAATAATTTTCGGTGCTATTGCAGTTTAGGGGTCCAATCAAATTTTAGGGGTCCAATCAACTTTTAGGGGTCCGATCAACTTTTAAGGGTCCAATTAATAGTTTAAGGGTCCGATCAAATTTTGGGCACTTATGCACATTAAACCACCCCCCCCCAAATCAAAGAACAGTAAATATGCAAATTTCAAGTGCGGAAACATAAAACCATTATTTTTTCTACTTTT